>SKCR01025418.1:0-212408 GCA_019454045.1 Zanthoxylum bungeanum
TTGAAAAAGTGCCATATGTGTGCTTGTATGCTTACCATGTGTGCCTGTATGGTTAATATGTGCGCTTGTTTTTTTTTTTTCCTGAATGTGATATGCAAGTAAAGTTGTATGCTAGTTGCTATCTTGATATATGTTTAGCATGCAAATTTAAATGTAAGACATATGTGAAATGCGTACATGAGTTTTATTTTACACATGAGAATTTAGAAGCATGATACTATTGGAAATAAGTGTTACTTAAGCTTAGTTAAATTATTACATGAATCCTTTCATTACAAGTGACATAAGTAAGGGACCATTCCGAACCCAACGGTTTGAGGTCTTCCCTTGCGAGGGGTGAGTGCGGCCTTAAATCTTTGTCCCGGTTCACACCGGGTGGCGACTCCATGTTATGTAATCCTTCCCAACTAGGCCGCGAGCCTAGGAACGGCGTCGCTCAGTTTTCTGTGTCCCACAGGGCTAATGGGCCAAGATTGATTTATGGGCTTATGGGTTAAAATCCCGGATTGGACTTTGGTTATCGGTTTGACCCGAGTTTGACCAAAAGTCCACGCCTAAGAAACAATTAAATCCCATTGGACTTATTGAATTGACGTTGAACGTTAATCGGTCTTTGAAGACGCGTTAATGATTAAATTTGGAATTTAAATCGTAAAAGTTTATTAATAAAGTGTAATATTAATTTGGAATTGAATATGAATTAGTATTAAATACATGTTAAATTAGATTTAATGATGTAGTTTAATGTAATTCATGAATTCGTACTTTAAGTACTTATTCGCAAAAACGAGTTTGACTCGAATAAAATCAAATCGTTGTTTGAACATTGGATGATCACTTAATTATCAGATTAATTAATTTGATTAGATTGATTGATAGCATGCTTATGTGTGTGAATACGTGGTTGTGTTGAATGAATAATGTATATCAGATGGATATTAGATGGGTGGGCAATTTTAGAAATTGTTGTAATAAATTCGATTTATTAAATTGGACCTGCGTGTCCAGCCTTATCACCTTCATTCTCTTTGTATTCTCTTCTCACCTATTCCCCTCCATGTAAATGAGGTTTCTTTAGAAGTGTAGTGTAACGGGTAGAAGTAATACTAGTGCTAGCTTGAGTGAGAAGGGAGAGATTTGATCTAGGATCAATGTGTAAAGTATCCATCTGCATATCATTATTATTTATTTCATACTCGCTTTATTATGTATTTAGAATGCATGTTTAAGGGTGTATGATGATGAGACCTTAACAAAGATAATTAAATTGGTAGCCATTTGCACGCGAAAAACCCTCGTTAAATATCAAGCGTTTATTTTCCTTCCATTGAGTGATTCTTACTCAAGATCCGAGATTGGCAGGGGTTGTTGGCCAAAGTCAAGCCCTTGTCCGTCAAAGATGTGTTTTAATCACGAGGCTTTGTTCCATATCGGTGTCGTGTCCAAGTTGTGGTTTGTTGGCCAAAGTCAAGACTACTTCTTGTCCATTGACATTGATTACGAAGCTTCCATGTCAATGGGTCCGCGCTTGACTGGGATCACTAGGTTTGTTGTGCCAAAGCCAAGGCCTAGTTGATTCATCAGAGGAAAAGGTTAGGGTATACATTCGATGTATAGGCATATATAAGATATATGTTTGGGACTTGGATGTCCACCTACTGGATCTAGGAGTTGGATGAGATCCAATTGATCTTCGAGATCTACCTAGTTAATTATCATATAATTTGTTGGCCAAAGTCAAGATTGTGTGATATTTAACGGGATCCTAGCCCACTAGGAAACACGGTTTCCCGAGTACTCGACAGAGGGTTAGAGGCTCGACGAAAAATAGTGGGAGGCAAGTATTGAATTTGCAACATTCGTTCGAATACTCGCTAAACGCGCTCATCTATTTTACTCGTCATATTAATCAAAAGTATTAGTTGGACTAATATTTTATGTTGTTTTAAAAATATATATAGTTGGACTATATACAAACTCATTCAATAATAGTTTGATTTTATAATTGGATTATAGTAATCAATATAATTGAATTAAAATGATAGTTGATTTTATAATTGGATTATAGCAATCAATATTAAAATTATAGTTGATTAAATAATTGGATTATTGTAATCATTATAATGAATAGTACCTTATTAAATTGATTAAATAATTGGACTATTGAAATCAAGAAAGAATTGAAAAGTTGAATATTTAAAATATATAATCCTTGGATTAAATGTTTTAAATGATTGAATTTTCATTGGGAATTCATAATAGGTTACTTTATTTGATAAAATAACTTATTATGACTACGCCCATAATTAAGCAAATAAGTAGAGCATAAAATCTTTGGAAGATTTATGTGATGATGACTTTAGTGCTTAATTTAATATATTTGACAATAAATCTATCTTTAGATTTAAAAGTATTAAATTGCAATTAATAATTCTTAGAGAATTGATTTGACTATTCTAGAGGTGAAAAATCAAAGTTTGTAATTGGGCGTGTTGCACAAGGTGCACATCATTTTGATATTCCTAAACTCAAGGCTTGGCCAAAGGTTTGTGAAATATTGAAAAGATAATTGACATATCCCAAAGTGACTACCATTTGGATATGGAAGACACGAAGGAATTAAAGAAAGGGAGAGGCTCTAACTTTAAAAATATTTGTCAAAGTTATGTTCACTACTAGTATTGAAATTGGATTTTAAATACTTAGTGTGGTACATAATATATATGTATTGATGTTCAGAATCCGCTATGAGCTGGATACTGACTTCAAGCCGAGATTTCTCTGCGAATCGGAAATGGGACGAAAGTCGCTGTTTCGACCGTAGATACCTAAGTTTAGGAACTACCCTTCTGGTATGTACTTAAATTAGGAACTGTTATAATGTAACTAGTTTGACTAGAGACATTATCTCTATATCAGTGTTTAATCCGTTACGGATAAAACCTTTATGTGATAGAACACTAAGTGTTTTATTATATAAAGATGATACTGAGATAAATACATTAGATGTAAATAACAGAATTTATATTTTGAATATAATAAAATCTCAAACATATAAAATGACAAATAAATAGCTCAAATTGATTTGATCAATAGAGACTTATTTGTGGCATTGTTGTCTGGGACACAATTAAACAAGACTCGTATATCCACACTTTTGAAGAGTGGGTAACTAGGACTGATTTGACTATTCAAATAAGGTCTGCGAATCTAGTTTATTAGGTAAAGTACCTAAAATACTATTTACTTGGTAATAGTATAAGGGCCACCGATCTGTTAGCCCTATTCATGGTGAAGTTAGTGGGCCCATATCTAGCTAGACTAGATGTGAACATGAATATTTCGTGACCTTAATGGATGTGGCATCACGTCATGGTTATGTGTTTCTTTTGAAGAACACAAATCGGAAACTTTATAGTTTCGACACGAAATAGAAAATAGATCGGCTATAGTATTATTCCGCCACGGTAACCGTAATGGAAAATACTTAAGCAGTAAGTTTCATACGTACATGAAATACTACGGTATTCTTTCAAATGAGGACTCCTCCCGAGACACGTCAGTTAGACGGTGTGTCCGAACTAAAAACCGTGTTTTGTTGGACATGATAAGGTTTATCACGAGTCGCTTTGAGCTACTGTTTCCTTCAATAGGATATGTATTAACAGTGCAAAACTTATTTAGAATAAGGTTCCATATAAATCTGTTTGACAGATGTCATATAGGATATGAATAGGAAAGAAACGGGGTTTCTCATTTCTAGTAATTTGGGTATGCCAGGCATAACGTTTGGATGATACCAAACTAAAAGACCCAAATTGGATAAGTGCCAATATAGGTTATCCTAAGGAAACCTTAAGTATAGTACTTATAAATCTCACATGAGAACAATATGATTGTTGCTCACCATGCGGTTTTTCCTGAGAGGAATACCGATATGCAGTGGTCAGTGGGAGGATAGTGATACTCGATGAAGATCGGAGTAATACTGTTCAAGGCACGAAGTCCTTAATGGAACACAAATAGTTCATCTATGATGAATCTATACCATTAATCTTCAAATACACAAGAACTTCGTAGATCGGATAGAGTCAGAAAACAACCTAGGGTATGTGTTTCTGATCTAACCCCATAAAGATGTCAATCTTATGGAGGTGTACCATCCGACTACGTTTTGAGGAAGTGATACGAAGTATCGACTCCCTATTATGGCAAAGTGCCATGAATCCGAAATGGATTCCATGTATAACAACTATTTTGGATACTAGTTGTTGTACCACAAGGCATTGTGCCTATTGGTACATTAAATGTCTTCAAGGAAGACATACATGGATGGCAACATACCAACGTACAAAGCCAGGCTTTTGACGGAAAGGTATCGTTATCAACATTGTGTTAATAACGGTTCAACCTTTTACCTGTTGCCATGGTAAATCCATTTTGAAGATGCTTGTTGATAACTGTGTATTTCATTTATGAAATGTGTCAGTTGTAGATCAAAATCGCTTTCCTGAAAAGGAAACCTTTTGGAGGATGTTTACAACATCCTGACGATTTTGTATAACCAACACAACAGGTTTGTGGGTTATTCGATCCATGTTTGGATTAATGCAAGCATAAGGTTCTTGGAACTGACGTTTAGAAATAATCATAATGATTTATGATTTGAATCAAAACGAAATAATTCTTGTGTATATAAGGAGCTTAGTGGGAGAGGGCACTGACAATGAAATTCCCATATAGCAATTGGTGAAAGCTTGGCTTTCATAGATATTCTTTCAATAGAAATTCTCCGTAGAATTCTGGGGAGTAACAACCTTTATTCAAGGATAAAGATCTACTGGGATAGATTTGGAGTTGTTAACACTCTCTGGGAAATTGTACATTTAAAATGTACTTGTATTGGTGTCTCATACGCTTCGAGCATATGGAGTCACAATCGGGTCAATCCAAGTGATAGTCACTGGATTGAAGATTAAGAACATCTGTTAGTATCTGAGAGAACTAAAGATGTTGTCTTAAACTATGGAGAAGGAGAACTTGAAGTGACTGGGATCGCTGCTGCAAGTTTCCAAACAATTAAATACTACGGTACTATAAAGTTTGAATAACGGGACAGTGAGCTGGAAATCTTCCTAGCAAGATAACTGTTGCCGAATAAACAACAAATGCGGATTATTACTGCAGCTGAGGCAGCAATAGAAGCCATTTGGATCGAAAATAAATCTAATTAGATTAGATATAGTTCTTTTAGCAGCTGAGCTAGGCGTTAGCACAGGCTAAGGAATTAAAGGTCTCATCAACGATCCAGATATATACTTCTATATCATCTGATTCGTTCGGATCACACATCGTGGCGATGTGATGATCGTATAAATCGCGTCAGACGATTATCAAACAAATCCACTGACGAAAACCTTTCCTCAGCAATTTGAGCGAACCGTACATAGTTCGGGTGTGGGACACTTGAGTGACTGGCTATGTGCCAAGTGGGAGATTGTTGGACAAAATGACCCATAGCGTCACTATTTGCACAGATCATTGTGTTGTTGTAGCAAATTAACTATGTGACAAGGAAATTGCACTCTCATCATTTGTGATTAGATCACCATAGATATATAATGAAGAGAGGTCCCTATGATTAGTTCCTGGACTGAGAATGATATGAGACAGTATCAGTCCCCGAAGGATTAATCATTAAATATCCCTAGCCGGAGTATTATCGAGACTGGACATCGATAATGCGGAATAGGCTAGTATTGCACTTGTGTGCGTTGTGAGGGCACAACGACATAGTTCTCATATATATAAGTATTGGATACTTATGCAAGTGCGATAGGAGGTCGTGTTTCACCGATGGTACGGGAAACAGCTTCGCTCTGGATAGACCCTTCGAATCCCATTGGTATTATGACTATGTGTCTATGGGAGGCCGAAATCAAGGTAGGTGTGTATAGTCTTAACCTGAGACTTACATCGCTAATACTTACGATAATCGATAGACTTTGGTCTTGGTGATACAGTCTTTAACCGGTTCTGCGTACACCACTTCTGGGTTTATCAGAGAGTCGTAGTGTATTGGATGTGATGTCAAGACGGAAGTATCACTCAAGTCATAGTGGAGATGATGTCACGCAGGATACGGTATTAGTGCTCTTAAGTGCTGCGCGCGGCCATCGGGATATTATGACAAGGTCATGTATATCCGATTATAGAGACTAGTTACCAGACATCCGACATGTGCTTCGTACGGGGCAGACACTTATCCAGCCCTAGGCCTAGCACGTGACTATCCGATACTGGACCGATATACACAATACAATCGTATACTACGCTTGATACAGATCTTAAATATTCTTAAATGGATATGTCCGGAGAGTTGGGTAGACTTGGTGCTTGGCTAGGAGTCGACCTTGTCTCGTAAATTGGTAAAACGTAGTACTTGGTACGTACGTGATTCGGATACTCCGACGACCGTATTTACTGCCAACTTATCCGGGGATCTCATGGGTCGCTTCCCGATAATCCACCGATGACGCACAACTCGCACTCTTAAATAATCTGGGATTATATAGAAGAGAGAGAAAATTAATCTAGGATTAATTACGGAGATATTTTATATAGGATAAAATATCGTCTAGAGAGAGATAACGATTAATTTGGAATTAATCGATTAAATTATATATTCGATATATTAAACGAAATTAGATTTCGACGCGGAATTAAATTAGATTTTAATTCGCGGCGAACGAATTAATTTAGAATTAATTCGTTAGCGACGTGAATAGTGAATTCGCTAGGCGTAATCATTTAATTACGACGCGACTGAAAAATCGTTAATTTGGAATTAACGAACCCGAGCCCGAGTGTGATTGCGAGCGCATTCGTATTTCGAATTCAAGTGCGGCGACGCAAGTCGCATCAAGCGTCAAATCAATCAGTCGCATCAAGCGTCAAATCACTTGTCACTTTGAGTGATGTGACTTGACAATATGTCACTTTAATAAAGTAGATGTGACTTGATGGACATGATGTGTACTTGATGGCTTTTATTGTTTGACTTTTAAAAGCAAATGAAATGCAAATTAAGCAAATGCATTTGAAATTCACATAAGCATATATAAGATATACTTGAAATGAATTTCATTTGACAACTTAATACACATTTCATCTCTCAATTCTCTCTCATTCTCTCACGCCAAAACCCATTTTTCTTCACTGGTTTTGAACCAGAAATGGCGTGACACTAAGGGGAAGCAAGAGTGGTTTTTCATGGTGAGAAATCAAGTGCTAGCACACTTACGAGTCTTGCGAAGGTGGTAGGGAGGTTCACCCATGAGCCGGGATCCGTTCGACGAGGCTTGGAGCTCCGTTTTCTCAGCTCAAAACTGAAATATTGAGGCAGTGGACTGCTGCAGTGGGCGTGTAAAACAGTGGGCATTTTGGCCTTGATTTGCCTTCAAATCGACTCAACCGATCGATGTGAGTATTCCGCTACCTCCGTTGATGTATTCACACAATATTTTCATTGCTTGTTTGATCTTGGGACCTAGATTAATACCAACAATACTATGATAAAAAAATTGAAGGACCTTCACCGATCTAACCTTAGATCGCAAAGGTATGAATTACAGAAAAAGCTCTTTCGCTCTCGAATGTCGGAGGGTACATCTGTTGAGCACCATGTGTCATAAATGATTGCCGATATTGAACAGTTAGGTCCGCTAGGCATAACCTTTGAGGCTGAGACTTCTATAGATTTGATCTTGCAGTCTCTTCCTAATAGCTGGAGCGGGTTCATCATGAACTACAATATGATGAACCAAGACCATACTCTTGGAGAGCTGATGGTAATGCTGCGTGAAGCAGAAAAAAAGATGTTGAAGGGCAAAAAGCGCGAGGCGCACTTCGCTTCAACATCTCAGTCTCCGAGGGCTTGGCCCAATGCGACTTGAGGTGTAAAGAAGAAGAAGAAGAAAAAGAAGGGCAAGGCCAAATCGTCAAAACCTTCTGGGAAGGGTAATGACAAATCCCAAGATGTATGTCTGCAGTGCGGCAAGCGGGGTCACTGGAAGCGTGACTGCCACGAGTACAAGGCACACATGAAGGAAATCAAAGCGGGCAAGGCACCAGCTTCAGGTATGTTTGTTATAGAAATAAACATGTCTACTTCTAGTTTTAAAAATTGGATTTTTGATTCTGGTTGTGGTACTTATATATGTACTGATGTGCATGATTTGCAGATTAGCATGAGACTGGCCTCATGAGAGATTTACCTCCGCATTGGAAATGGGACTCGAGTCGCCGTTTTGGCCGTTGGGACTTATATTTTGGAACTGCCCTCGGGGTATGTACTCAATCTTTCAGACTGTTATTATGTACCAAGTTTGACTAGGAATATTTTATCTGTATCTTTATTAGCCCAATATGGCTAGACTTTTTTTTTTAGAAACACTGGTGTTTTATGTATAAAAATGATATGGAGATATGCAGTGCTGATGTAGATAATGATCTTTATATTTTGAATATAAATCTATCTCAAACATATAATGTAACAAACAAAAGGCTTAAACTGAGTAACAAAGATGAAACTTATATGTGTCATTGTCGTCTGGGACACATCAACAAGACTCGCATATCCACACTTTCGAAGAGTGGGTACTTGGACGGATTTGATCCAAATTCATATGACGTCTGTTAATCTTGTTTATTAGGCAAAATGCCTAAAACACCTTTTAGCGATAAAGGTGTACGTGCTACCGAACTGTTAGCCCTCGTTCATAGTGACGTATGTGGGCCCATGTCTAGCCAGGCTAGAGGTAGATATGAATACTTTGTAACCTTTATGGATGATGCATCGCGTTATGGTTATGTGTATCTTATGAGACTCAAGTCGGAAACCTTTGGGAAATTCAAAGAATTTCGACACGAAGTAGAAAAACATACCAGCAAAAGTATTAAAACATTACGGTCAGACCGTGGTGGAGAATACTTGAGCAATGAGTTTCTTGATTACTTCAAAGAATATGGTATTCTTTCACAGTGGACTCCTCCAAGAACACCAGAGTTAAACGGTGTGTCCGAACGGAGAAACCGAACTTTGTTAGACATGGTAAAATCTATGATGAGTCGCACAGTGCTACCTATTTCCTTCTGGGGATATGTATTAAACAGTGCAATACTTATTTTGAATAAGGTTCCATCAAAGTCTGTTCAAAAAACTCCGTACGAGATATGGACATGAAAGAAACCGAGTTTCTCATTCTTGAAGATTTGGGGTTGCTGGGCATACGTCAAAACGTTTGGAAGGTACCAAACTAAACCCCAAATCGGATAAATGCCTATTTGTAGGATATCCTAGGGAAACCAAAGGATATTACTTCTATCACCCACAAGAGAACAACATATTTGTTGCTCTACATGCAGTTTTACTTGAGAAGGAATTCCTAAATGCAGTGGTTAGTGGGAGGAAAGTAGAACTCGATGAAAATCGGAGTGATACTGTTCTTGGCATAGAATCCTTAACGGAACATGAACAGTTCATCAGGGATGAAACTGTACCACAATCTTCGAATACACAAGAACCACGTAGGTCGGAGAGAGTCAGAAAATAACCTGAGAGGTATGGGTTTCTGATCTCACCTCATGTGGATATTAATCTTATTGAGGAAGATGAACCAGCTACGTATGAGGAAGCGATACAAGGTATCGACTCCAGTTTATGGCAAGATGCCATGAAGTCCGAAATGGATTCCATGTGTTTGGACACTGGTTGAGGCACCCGAAGGCGTAAAGCCTATTGGTTGTAAATGGGACTTCAAGAGGAAGACCGACATGGATGGCAACATAAAAATGTACAAAGCTAGGCTTGTAGCGAAGGGCTATTGTCAACGACATGGTGTCGATTACGATGAAACTTTTTCACTTGTTGCCATGATTAAATCCATTCGAATAATGCTTGCTATTGCTGCATATTTCGAATACGAAATATGACAGATGGACGTCAAAACCGCTTTCCTTAACGGAAACTTTTTGGAGGATGTTTATATGCAACTGTTGGACAATTATGACCCATAACATCACTATTTGTACACATCATGGTGTTGTTGTACAAATTAACTAAGTGACAAAGAAAATTGCCTTTTATCATTTGTAATTAGATTACCAAGATGTATAATGATAGAAGGTCCATATGATTAGTTCCGGATTGAGATGATATGAGACAGTATCAATCCACGAAGGTTTAATCATTAAATATCCCTAGTCAGAGTATTATCGAGATTGGACATCGATAATGCGTAAAAGACTAGTATTACACTTGTGCGCGTTGTGGGAGCATAACAGCATAGTTCTCATATATTTGGGTATATGATACTCATGCAAGTGTAATAGGAGGTTGTGTTTACCGATGGTACGGGAACAGCTTCGCTCTGGATAGACCCCTCGGAATTCCATTGGTAGTATGACTGTGTGTCTATGGAAGTCCGAATCAGGGTAGGTGTATTTGGACTTAACCTAAGACTTGCACCACTAATACTTGCGACAATCAATATACTTTGGTTTTGGTCGTCCAGGGCTTTAACAGGTTGCATGTATGCCTCTTCTGGGTGTATTGAGAATCGTAGTGTATTGGGTGTGATGTCAAGATGGAAGTATCACTCCAGTCATAGTGGAGATGATGATCACGTAGGATACGAAACTAGTGCTCTTATATGCTGCAGCTATCGGGATATTATGACTAGGTCATGTTTATCCGATTATAGAGACTAGTTACCAGAGATCCGATATATGCTTCGTACGGGGCAGACACAATTCCAGTCCCAGGCCTTGCACGTGACATCCGATGCTGGATCGTAATACGCAATACTACGTATACTACGCCTGATATAGATCACATATTCCTATAAGAATATTTATGGAGAATTGGGTAGGCACGGTGCTTTCCTAGAAGCTAACCATGTCTTGTAAATCGGTAAAAACGTAGTACTAGGTACGTACGTGTTCGGATAGTCCGACGACCGGATTTACTACCAACATATCCGGGAATCTCATGGGTCGATTCCCGAAGATTCACCGATGACGTATGTCTCACACTTTATTAATCTGGGATTAATTATAAGAGAGAGAAAATTAATCTGGGATTAATTACGGAGATATTTTATCTGGGATAAAATATTATTTAAAGAGAGAGAATGATTAATTTGGAATTAATCGATAAAATAATATATTCGATATATTATACGAAATTGGATTTCGACGCGAATTTGAAATTAGATTTTAATTCGGGCAAACGAGTTAATTTAGAATTAATTCGCTAAAGACGTGAATAGTATTTTGCTAGGCAAAATTATTTAATTTAATTTGATTTAATTACGTCGCAACAGAAAATTTGTTAATTCGGAATTAGCGAACCCGAGCCCGGGAGTGTTTGCGGGACCACTCGCATTTTGAATCAAGTGGGGCCCACTTGTCACATCAAGTCACATCGCTTGTCTTTCACCTCACTTTATGATTGATGGAAGTTGATGGGATTTGATTGTTACTTACCAAACACTCAAGCTTGAAAAGTTGAAAGACATTTACCTTTTTTGGAATTTTGGTATATGTTTTGAATTTTTGGAAAAGCATTAACAACTTTACATAACTCACAAACACACCACCTCTCATTCTCTCTTTGCATCTCTCGGCCAAAGGCCATTTTTTTCTCTTGTTTTTCCATTTTGCCGTGAAGAACACAAAGGGAAAAAGTGACGTTTTGTTGCAAAATTTCACAAGTGCTAGCACACTTTAGGAGTCTTACGAAGGTGATAGGGAAACTCACCCGTGGGCATGGAATGTACACCAAGCTTGGAGCTTGAAGGACCGAAAATGGAGCACAAAAATTGGTGATTGCCGTGAGCTTCTTGGAGTCAAAGCTTGAAGATTTTTGTTATTCCCCGCATCGCAAAAGCCGATCAATGTTAGTATGATTCCGCCATGCTTCTTTGTTGTATTCACACATGATTTTATGCTTGAATTGATCCCGGGACTATAGTAGAAACCCAACAATGGTATCTTGAGCCATTTTGAGCATGAAATTGAAATTAGGGTAAAATTGGGCAAAATTGATTTGAGCATGTTTGAGTGAAATTGATTGTTTAAATATGGTTAAATGATGATAACATGGTGTTATGCATGATCAATTTGATGAAAATTGGATTGGGTCAAATTTTCCCTAATCACTTGGCTTGGCCGAATATGGTGTGTGCCCTAATGTCATGGTATTTTTTGATTTTGATCATTGGATGAGTTGAAATCATATGGGTAATGTTGATTTAGGATTTAATATGATTAAAACTGAATCGGACAAAGAAAACCCTAAAAAGCCGTGAATGATGTAGCATGGAAAATGATTGATTTTTGATTCAAATGTGTTGGACATGTTTTGATGTTAATAAGCATAATTAATTATGTAAATTAGTTTTTTGGAAATGTTAATTTGAGTAATTAATTATGGCATACACTTTGGGTTAATTAAATTATGAAATTTGGAATTTTGGTAATTTAATTAATTGGGCCAAATTTGGAATTGGGCTTGTAAAAGTTGTATTTGGGCTTAATGGGCTTGGTTGGGCCAAGTTTGGTTTAGGCTAATTGGTTGGATCCAATTGGGCCCAAAACCATATCCATAAATTCCAATTATGATTTAATGGACCTTTATTTTAATTGGGCCTAATGGGCCTAAATTGGTTTATTGGCAAATAAGGGTGATTCCTTAAATGGGCTTTGGTATTTGGGTTTGACCCATATTGACCAAAAGTCCATGCCTTATGAAATTAATTAAAAGCCCATTGGACTTTAAATTAAATTGACATTAGATGTTAATCGGGCTTTGAGACCCGTAACAATTAGATTTAGAATCCAAGTCGTAAAGGCACATTAAAAAGTATAATTATTTAATTTGTAATTAAATATAGAATTAGTATTAAATACAAATTAAATTAGATTTAATGTTGTAGTTTAATATAATTCAAGAATTCGTATTTTGAGTACTTATTCGTAAAACGAGTCGGACTCGCGCAAAATCAAATCGTTGTTTGAACATTGGTGGTCATTAATTTTCAGATTAATTAATTGGATTAGATTGATTGATAACATGCTTGTGTGAATACTTGGATGCGATGTAAGAATAATGTATATCGGATGGATATTAGATGGGTGAGGGCAATTTTGGAAATTGTTGTAATAAATTTAGAATTTATTAATTGGACCTGCGTGTCCAACCTATTACCTCTTGACTCTTTGTATTTCTCTTCTCACCTATTCCCCTCAATGTAAATGAGGTTTCTTTAGAAGTGTTATGTAATCGGGTAGAAGTAATAATTGTGCTAGCGGGATAGAGGAAGGGAGAGATTTGTTCTAGGAACAATGTGTTTAAATATCCATCCGCATATCATTATTATATTTTCTTACGCGCCTTATTATGTGTTTAGAATGCATGTTTAAGGGTATATGATGATGAGACCTTAACAAAGATAATAAATTGGTTGCCAATATACGCGAAAAACCCTCAACACATATTAAGCGGTTTTCCTTCCATTGAGTGATTCTTACTCAGATCCAAGATTGGCACTGGTTTTTTGGCCAAAGTCAAGACCTTTGTCCGTCGCGGATGTGTTTGAATCATGAAGGCTTTGTTCCATATCGGTGTCTTGTCCAAGTTGTGATTTGTTGGCCAAAGTCAAGATCACTTCTTGTCCATCGACATCGATTACGATGCTTTCCATAGTCAATGGGTTCCGCTTAACTGGGATCGTTAAGTTTGTTGTGCCAAAGCCAGGCGTAGTTGATTCAGAGCAAAAGGTTAGGGAATATATTGGATATATTGGCATATATAAGATATATGTTTCGGACTTGGATGTCCACCTACTGGATCTAGGAATTGGATGGGATCCAATTGATCTTATAGATCTACCTAGTTAATTATCATACAATTTGTTGGCCAAAGTCAAGATTGTGTGTTATTTAACGGGATCATAGCCCACTAGGAAATAAGGTTCCTGAGTACTCCACAGAGGGTTAGAGGCTCGCCGAAAAGGTGGGAGGCAAGTATTAAATTTGCAATATTCGTTTAGTTACTTGCCAATACGCGCTCATTTCAATTTTTCGTCAATACGTAATTATTTATTAGTTGGACTAATATTTAATTGTTGTTTTAAATTAACAATTGGATTGTATTCAAACTATTTCAACTATAGTTGATTATATAATTGGATTATAGTAATCAATATATTTGAATTTAAACCAATTAAATTATAGTTGATTATATAGTTAGGCTATAGTAATCATTATAATAATAGTACCTAAGATCGTTGATTTGATAGTTAGACTATTGGAATCAAGATAACTGAAAGATTAGTGTTTTAAACATAATCTTGGGTGAAATTGTATTTAAATAGCTTTTAATTTTCAAATTGGGAATAAAATCTCAGGATAGTCCTGAAAACCGAGAAGTTACTTTATTTGATATAGTGACGTCTCGAACCTAAGCCTGGAGTTGAGCAAATAGTAGAACATGATATTTGGAATATTCATGTGATGATAACTTTAGTGCTTAATCCTTATGCTTGCCGGAAAGACTCCTTAATTTATTAATCATAACTAATGATTAGATCCTTATAGTATGATAATGAAATTGAAGGATCTTCATAGATCTATCCTTAGATCTTAGAAGTACAAATTGCAATAGAAAACTCTTGGAGAGTTAATGGCTATACTCAAGGAGACAAAGCCAAAGTTTGCAATGGGCAAGAAGCGCAAGGCGCATCTTACTTCGATATTCTAGAAGGCCAAGGCTTGGCCAAAGGCTTTTGGGGGTGTGGAAAAGAGGCAAAGGCAAAGTCATTATAATCTTCTGGGAAGACAAATGACATATCCTTAGATGTCTGCCTAAACTGTGGCAAACGGGGTCACTGAAGCGTGACTGCCGTATAGACAAGGCAGACATGAAGGAATTGAAGACGGGCAAGGCTCCGACTTCAAGTATGTTTGTCATAAACATGTTCACTACTAGTATTAAAATTGGATTTTATATACTGGATGTGATACATATATATGCATTGATGTGCAGAATCTGCTGGTAAGCAGAATACTGACTTCAATTGAGATTAATCTGCGAATCGGAAATGGGACGAGAGTCGCTGTTTTAACCGTAGATACCTAAGTTTAGGAACTACCCTTCGGGTATGTACTTAAATTAGGAAACTATTAGAATGTAACTAGTTAGACTAGAAACATTATATCTATATCAGGGTTTAACCCGTTGCGGGTATACCTTTATATTCTAGAACACTAAAGTGTTTTAATTTATAAAGATGATATTGAGATAAACACATTAGATGTGAATAATAGTATTTATATTTTGAATATAAATAAATCTCAAACGTATAACATGACAAACAATTAGCTCAAACTGTATTAATCAGTTGAAGACTTATAAGTGGCATTATTGTCTGGGACACAATTAACAAGACTCGTATATCCACACTTTCAAATAGTGGATACTAGGACGGATTTGATACTATTCAAATGATGTCTACGAATCTAGTTTGTTAGGCAAAGTGCCTAAAACACCTTTTACTTGGTAAAAGTGCAAGTGCCATCGATCTGTTAGCCCTCGTTCATAGTGACGTAAGTGGGCCCATTTCTAGCTAGGCTAGAGGTGGATATGAATGTTTCGTGACCTTTACGGATGTGGCATCGCGTTATGGTTATGTGTTTCTTTTGAAACACGAATCGGAAACTTTTGATTATTCAAAGAGTTTCGACACGAAGTAGACAAACAGATCGGCTAAAGTATTAAACATCATGATTGGACCGTGATGAAAATACTTAAGCAATAAGTTTCTCAAATACTTGAAAGATTATAGTATTCTTTCAATGAGGACTCCTCCCGGAACACGTCAATTAACGGTGTGTCCGAACGGAGAAACCGAATTTTGTTGGACATGATAAGGTTAATCATGAGTCGCTCTGAGCTACCATTTCCTTCAAGGGATACGCATTAAACAGTGCAAAACTTATTTTGAATAAGGTTCCATAAAAATCTGTTTGATAGATTTCATATTAGATATGAACAGGAAAGAAACTGGGTTTTCTCATTCCTGAAAATTTGGGAATGATGGGCATATGTTTGGATGATACCAAACTAGAACCCAAATCGAATAAGTGCCTAAATTTGTAGGTTATCCTAGGGAAACCAAAGTATAGTACTTATACATCTCACAAGAGAACAATGTAATTGTTGCTCACCATGCAGTTTTCCGAAGAGGAATACCTATATGCAGTGGTAAGTGGGAGGAAAGTAAAACTCGATGAAAATCGGAGTAATACTATTTCAGGCACCGATTCCTTAATGGAACACAAATAGTTCATCAAGGATGAAACTATACCAATAATCTTCGAATACACAAGAACCGCGCAAGTCGGAGAGAGTCAGATAACAACCTGGGGTATGGGTTTCTGATCTCACCTCATAAAGATGTCAATTTTATTGAGGAATACGAACTGAATACGTATGAGGAAATGATACAAGGTATCGACTCCCTATTATGGCAAAGTGCTATGATGTCCGAAATGGATTCCATGTAAATCAACTAAATTTGGATACTAGTTGATGTACCGCAAGGAATTGTGCCTATTGGTACTATATAAGTCTTCAAGGAAGACAAACATGGAAGGCAACATACCAACGTACTAAGCTAGGCTTGTAGCGAAAATGTATCGTTATCAACATTGTGTCGATTACGACAAAACCTTTTAACTGTTGCCATTGTTAAATCCATTTGGATAATGCTTGCTGATGCTGCATGTTTCATTTACGAAATATGGCAGCTGAACGTCAAAATTGCTTTCCTTAACGGAAACCTTTTGGAGGATGTTTATAACATCCTGACGGTTTTGTCGTACCAAAATGAGCAAACAAGGTTTGCAAGTTAATTCGATCCATGTATGGATTGAAGCAAGCATTGCGTTCTTGGAATTATCATTTTCATGTAATCATAATGGTATATGATTTATTTCAAAACGAAAATGATTCTTGTGTATATAAGAAGGTTAGTGGGAGCGCACTGACAGTGAATGTCCTAAATAATGATAATATGTCATTTCTTGGAAATGACATTCCCATAATACTATCGGTGAAAGCTTGGCTTTCATGAAAATTCTCCGTAGAATACTTGGGAGAAACAACCTTTATTCTAGGAATAAAGATCTACTGGGATAGATTTAAAGTTGTTAATACTCTCCGAGAACTCGTACATTGAAAAATGTACACGACCTGATGTCTCATATACTTTGAGCATATGGAGTCACAATCAGGCCAATCCAAGTGATAGTCACTGGATTGATGTTAAGAACATCCTTTAGTATCTTAGATGAACTAAGGATGCTTTCTTATACTATGGAGAATAGAACTTAAAGTGACTGGGTTCACTGCTGCAAGTTTCTAAACCGATAAAAACGACTATTAGTCGTAGTAACGGTACTATACAGTTTGAATAACGGAACAGTGAGTTGGAAATCTTCCAAGTAAGATACTGTTTCCGGATAAACAACAAAAGTGGATTATTGCTGCAGCTGAGGCAGCAATAGAAGCCTTTTGGATCGATAATAATCCTAATTAGATTAGGAGTAGTTCTGTTAGCAGCTAAGCTAGGCTTCAGCATAGGCTAAAGAATTAATGGTCTCATCAACGATCTAGATATATACTTCAAATATTCATCTGATTCGTTCGGATCATACATCGCGGTGATGTGATGATCGAATAAATAGCATCAGATAATAACCAGGCAAATCCGCTGACGAAAGCCTTTCATCAGCAGAAATTTGAGCGAACCGTACAAAGTTCGGGTGTAGGACACTTGAGTGATTGGCTATAGGCCAAGTGGGTGATTGTTGGACAATTATGACCCATAGCATCACTATTTGTACAGATCATGGTGTTGTTGTACAAATTAACTATGTGACAAAGGAAATTGCCCTTTTATCATTTGTAATTAGATTACCAAGATGTATAAATGATAGAAGGTCCATATGATTAGTTCCAGATTGAGATGATATGAGACAGTATCAATCCACGAAGGTTTAATCATTAAATATCCCTAGTCAGAGTATTATCGAGATTGGACATCGATAATGCGTAAAAGACTAGTATTACACTTATGCGCGTTGTGGGAGTATAACGGTATAGTTCTCATATATTTGGGTATAGGATACTCATGTAAGTGTAATAGGAGGTTGTGTTTACCGATGGTACAGGAACAGCTTCGCTCTGGATAGACCCCTCGGAATTCCATTGGTAGTATGACTGTGTGTCTATGGAAGTCCGAATCAGGGTAGGTGTATTTGGTATTAACCTGAGACTTGCACCGCTAATACTTGCGACAATCAATATACTTTGGTTTTGGTCGTCCAGGGCTTTAACAGGTTCTGTGTACACCTCTTCTGGGTATATTGAGAATCGTAGTGTATTGGGTGTGATGTCAAGACGGAAGTATCACTCCAGTCATAGTGGAGATGATGATCACGTAGGATACGGAACTGGTGCTCTTATATGCTGCAACTTTCGGGATATTATGACTAGGTCATGTTTATCTGATTATAGAGACTAGTTACCAGAGATCTGATATGTGCTTCGTACGGGGCAGACACAATTCCAGCCCCATGCCTTGCACGTGACATCCGATGCTGGATCGTAATACGCAATACTACGTATACTACGCCTGATATAGATAACATATTCCTATAAGAATATTTATGGAGAATTGGGTAGGCACGGTGCTTTTCTAGAAGCCAACCATGTCTTGTAAATCGGTAAAAACGTAGTACTAGGTACGTACGTGTTCGGATAGTCCAACGACCGGATTTACTGCCAACATATCCGGGGATCTCATAGGTCGCTTCCCGAAGATTCACCGATGACGTATGTCTCGCACTTTATTAATCTGGGATTAATTATAAGAGAGAGAAAATTAATCTGGGATTAATTACGGAGATATTTTATCTGGGATAAAATATTATTTAAAGAGAGAGAACGATTAATTTGGAATTAATCAATAAAATAATATATTCGATATATTATACGAAATTGGATTTCGACGCGGAATTGAAATTAGATTTTAATTTGGGCAAACGAGTTAATTTAGAATTAATTCCCTAGTGACGTGAATAGTAATTTTGCTACGCATAATTATTTAATTGAATTTGATTTAATTACGTCGCAACGGAAAATTCGTTAATTCGGAATTAGCGAACTCGAGCCCAGAAGTGTTTGCGGGACCACTCGTATTTTGAATCAAGTGGGGCCCACTTGTCACATCAAGTCACATCACTTGTCTTTCACCTCACTTTATGGTTGATGGAGTTTGATGGGATTTGATTGTTACTTACCAAACACTCAAGCTTGAAAAGTTGAAAGACATTTACCTTTTTTGGAATTTTGGTATATGTTTTGAATTTTTGGAAAATCATTAACAACTTTACAAAACTCACAAACTCACCACCTCTCATTCTCTCTTTGCATCTCTCGGCCAAAGGCCATTTTTTTTCTCTTGTTTTTCCATTTTGCCGTGAAGAACACAAAGGGAAAAAGTGAAGTTTTATTGCAAAATTTCACAAGTGCTAGCACACTTTAGGAGTCTTATGAAGGTGATAGGGAAACTCACCCGTGGGCATAGAATGCACACCAAGCTTGGAGCTTGAAGGACCGAAAATGGAGCACAAAAATTGGTGATTGCCGTGAGCTTCTTGGAGTCAAAGCTTGAAGAGTTTTGTTGTTCCTCCCATCGCAAAAGCCTATCAATATAAGTATGATTCCGCCATGCTTCTTTGTTGTATTCACACATGATTTTATGCTTAAATTGATCTCGGGACTAGAGTAGAAACCCAACAGCAACAGCCTGACGGTTTTGTCGTACCTAAACATGCAGACAAGGTTTTCAAGTTAAATCGATCCATTTATGGATTGAAGCAAGCATCGCGTTCTTGGAACCAACGTTTTGATGAGATCATAAAAGAATATGATTTCATTCAAAACGAGGATGATCCTTGTGTATATAAGAAGGTTAGTGGGAGCGCACTGACATTCATTGTCCTTTTCGTTGATGATGTATTGCTAATAGGCAATGACATTCCCATGCTACAATCGGTGAAAGCTTGACTTTCATTAAAATTCTCCATGAAAGATCTGGGAGAAGTAGCCTTTATTCTGGGAATAAAGATCTACCGGGATAGATCTAGAAAGCTGCTTGGACTCTCCCAGAGCACGTATATTGACAAAGTGTTGAAGAGATTCAACATGGAACAGTCTAAGAGGGGACTATTGCCAGTGTCACATGGCGTCACTCTATCTAAGGACATGTGTCCTAAAACTCAAGATGAGAGAGACAACATGAGTCAGATCTCGTTCGCCTCGGCAGTCAGGTCGATCATGTATGCCATGATATGTACGCGACCTGATGTCTCGTATGCTTTGAGCATGTGTAGTCGATATCAGGCCGATCCAGGTGATGGTCAGTGGATGGCGGTTAAGAATATCCTTAAGTATCTTAGACGAACTAAGGATGCTTTCTTAATCTATGGAGAATGAGAACTTGAGGTAACTAGTATACCGATGCAAGTTTCCAAACAAATAAAGACGACTGTAAGTCGCAATTCGGGTACATATTTTGTTTGAACAACGGAGCAGTAAGCTGAAAATCTTCCAAGCAAGAGACTGTTGCCGATTCAACAACATAAGCAGAGTATATTGCTGCAGCTGAAGCAGCAAAAGAGCCAGTTTGGATCCGTAAATTCCTAATTGGATTAGGAGTAGTTCCGTTAGCAGCTGAGCCCATTCCATTGTATTGTGACAATAACGGGGCTATAGCGCAGGCTAAGGAACTGTGGTCTCATCAAAGATCCAAGCATGTTCTTCGACGTTTCCATCTGATTCGTGAGATCATACATCGTGGCGATGTGAAGATCGAGAAAGTCGCATCAGATGACAACATTGCAGATCTGCTGACGAAAGTTATTCCTCAGCAAAATTTTGAGCGACATGTACATAGTTCAAGTGTTAGATGCTTGAGTGACTGGCTATATGCCAAGTGGGAGATTATTGGACAATTATGACCCATAGCGTCACTATTTGTAAAAGACATTGTGGTTTTTGTACAAATTAACTATGTGACAATGGAAATTGCATTTTATCATTTCGTAATTAGATTACTTTAATATATATAAATGATAAAAGTCCTTATGATTAGTTCCGGATTATAGGATATGAGATAATATCAATCCATAACGGTTTAATCATAAAATATCCCTAGTCGTAGTATTATCGAGACTGGACATCGATAATACAGAATAGACTAGTATTGCACTTATGCGTGTTATGGAAGCGTAACAACATAGTTATCATATATTTAAGTATTGGATACTTATGCAAGTGTGATAGGAGGTTGTGTTTACCGATGGTACGGAAACAGCTTCGCTCTAGATAGACCCCGCGGAGTCCCATTGGTAGTATGACTATGTGTCTATGGGAATCCGCTACAGGGTAGATGTATTTGGTCTTAACCTAAGACTTGCATCGCTAGTACTTGTGACAATCAATACGCTTTGGTTTTGGTCGTCCGGGACTTTAACAGGTTCTGTGTACGCCTCTTCTGGGTTTATTGAGAATCGTAGTGTATTGGGTGTGATGTCAAGACAAAATTATCACTTCAGTCACATTGAGATGATGATCACGCAGGGATACATAACCGGTTTTCTATTATGTTGCAACTATCGGGATAATATGACAAGGTCATGATTATCCGATTATAGAGACCAGTTGCTTGTGATCCGATATATGCTTCGTACGAGGCAGACACTATTCTAGCCCCAGGCCTTGCATGTGACATCAGATACTGGATCGCAATACGCAATACTACGTATACTATGCCTGACATAGATTACATATTCCTTAAAAGAATATTTCTGGAGAATTTGGTAGGCACGACGCTTTGCTAGAAGCCAACCATGTCTCGTAAATCGGTATGAACGTGGTACGAGGTACGCACGTGTTCAGATAGTCTAAGGGATCTCATGGGTCGCTTCCCGAAGATTCACCGATGACGTATGACTCGAACATAATTAATCTGTGATTAATTACGACGAGAATTTATCTGGGATAAAATTCAATTAGAAGAGAGAGAACGATTAATTCAGAATTAATCGATAAAATAATATATTCGATATATTAAATGAAATTGGATTTCGACGCGAAATTAAAATTGGATTTTAATTCATGCGAACGAATTAATTTATAATTAATTCGAGAGCGACTTTAACGGTAATTTTGCTAGGCATAATTATTTAATTAAATTTGATTTAATTAAGTCGTAACGGAAAATTCATTAATTCGGAATTAACGAACCCGAGCCCGGAATATGTTTGCAGGCCCACTCGAATTTTGAATTAAAGTGGGGCCCACAAGTCACATCACGAGTCACATCAAATGTCACTTAAGTTATGGATGTCTTGTCACTTTTTGGTGATTGACATCTAGTCATTTTTTGATTGATGGGAGTAGTTGGAGGCATTAATGGCATTTTTCCCTCCAAAATTGGTTTTGCTTTTTGGAAAAGGATATACCAAAATTTGTTTTGAATTTTTCATGTGTGGTATTTGGTTTTTGAAACAAAATACAAGAAAAAAAAAAACTCTCCTAAATTTCTCTCCTTGGCCGAATTCTACAAGTTCAAAATGGAAAATTTTGTTGCAAAATTTTCCTTTGCTAGCACACAAAGAGTTCATACAAGGTGTTAGGGAAACCTCCCCATTGAGTTTGGAATCTCGACCTTCAAGCTTGGAGCTTCAACAAAAAACTTCAAAGAGGAGATCTTGAAGCACTTCTCAAAGTAAAAGTTTTGTTATCAACACAACCATCCATTCGTTCATTGTAAGTATATTTCCGCTATACTTCTCAAAGTATTCACATTATTTCATGCTTGATTTGATCTTGGGATGACCTTAGAGACCAACACGGTTCCAGTCTTATTGGTACCAAACAAAGATATCACATGGAGAATGTGCGTGGATTGCCAAGAAATCAATAATATCACTGTAAAGTATCGCTGCCCAATCCCTAGATTAGATGATATGTTAGATGAATTATATGGTACTTGCATTTTTTTCTAAAATTGATCTCAAAAGTGGGTACCATCAGATTATGATGCGAGAAGGGGATGAATGAAATACTAATTTTAAAACAAAATATGGCTTGTGATGCCATTTGGGTTTACAAATGCCCCTAGCATTTTTATGCATCTAACAAATCATATTTTACATGCCTTTTTGGAAAAATTTTATAGTTGTCTATTTTGATGAAATTTATTATACAGTAAGAATTTATATGAGCATGTAGGGCATTTGCGTTCTAAAATATGCTCATACAAATTATATTTTACATGCCTTCAAGCTTGGAGCTTCAAAAAACAACGTCAATGTTGCGACGTGAAAGCCTTCACGCGTAGCGATGCCGAGCCAATAATTCTACCGACAGCCACATGTTATCATCTCATCAAAGCTGCGTACACGTGTCAAGCATCATCAACGGCGCGTCGCGACACACAAAGCTTCACGCATCGCTACGTGCAGACCAAATTTTGCCTATAAATTGAGGTCGAATTCATTTGAAATTTACATACCCTCTTCTAGGGATTTCCTTAAGAACACTAAGAAGATTGTATCTTATTTGTTTATTTACAGTTTTCTTGTATTTAATTTTTATTTTAAGCAATAGATCTTTCTTTATTTTACTTTTCAGTATGAGTAGGTAACTTCCCTCTGTTGGGGTGAAAGGTAAAATTTTTATTATTATAATTTAGATTAATCTCCCTTAGTTATAATATATAAACTATCTTAAAACCTGACTTAATGGGATACCGCCTTTATGGTCGGTTGGAATTAATTAAATTGATTTTAATATGACTTAATTGGATATTGCCTTTATGGTCGGTTGGAATTAATCAAAAATCTGACTTAATCAGGATACCGTCTATATGGTCGGTTGGTAATGTCATGTAATTTATAAATTATAATAAGGGAGATTTCTATATTAGAAGTAATAAAATGGAGATTTATATATTATAATAATATATTTTATTGTTAATTTTATGTTTTAATTTCCAAGTTTAATTTATGTCATTTACTTTATTTAAGTTTTTAAAAATCATAGATATGTGTTGTAACTAAATATCGTATCTAGGGTTGTGATGAATTCCAATTTCACCGGTTATAAGTTGGTTATTTTATGCCTTGGGTATTATATCGGTTTATTTATTGAGTCTTAGACTTAATGCTTCTTATTAATTGGCTACTAATAAGATTAATTTGGTAAACTTAAAATGAACTTGGAAAATGGATTTTAGCTTTAGCCTTAAACTCAATAGCTCACGATCTCACCTTGGGGTAAATGTCTCTTAGGTAGATTTCCTTACAGGATATGAATATACCTGTCGGGCGGGAGTAGCCATAATTGGAACTTAATCTTAATGAATTCAAGTAACTTGGTTAACATAGGAATATAGTTAATTGGGTTACTTTGGGTGTTTGCATCTGACCATCGGAAGAGGTTTTTACATATTTTCGTGTTCCAGGTTAATAAACCGATATATTGCACAAATATGAGATAAACACTTCATCTTTAAACGATATTGGAAGGATTCACAACCCTAGATAGTTTTATAATATTGATTTTTCCTTAATTTACTTTCGTACTGTTTTATTTACTTGTTTCAGATAAAAATCACCATCCAACCAACAATCAATCAATTAGATACTCGTAGACATTTAGCTTCATAAATTGATAGCTTAGGTATTAAGTCCTTGTGGGATCGATACAACTTATACTACTTGAGTGATACGTGCGCTTATGTAACATGTGTGTTTACCACCGATCAAGTTCACTATATGGTGGATCACCAGAGGCAGAATCTTACAACCAACATGATGAGACGGTGATCTATGTCAGCAATTTCAACAGACAGGGAAACAATCCATATTCCAATACCTACAACCCATGTTGGAGGAATCATCCCAATTTCACATGGAGCAACAATTCAGTGCAAATGAACAATCCACCACCTGGATTCCAATAGCAAAATAAAGGCCAGGAGTATGAAAAAGAACAAGGAATAACAGAAGTGCTAGCCCAGTTGAAAAAACAAGAAGCAAAATATGACGCTTTAACAGCTATGGTTCAAAATCAACTAGCGTTGAATCAAAGTCATTCAGCTTCTATTAAAGCACTGGAAAATCAAATGGGACAACTGGCCAATGCTCAGAGTTACAGACCGCAAGGTAACCTTCCTAGCAACACATAACCAAATCCAAGGAAAAGAGGGAAGGAGCAATGTCAAGCCATCACTTTGAAAAGTGGAACATAAATCAACAAAGATGTTGGAGTCAAAACATCCACTGAGGAAGTTCCAAAAGAAAACAACGAAGCATATCCACAGATGGAAGAAAAAGAGGCAAAAGAAAATGATCAAGAAAGATTTACTCCACCTCCACCTTTTCCACAGCGTCTCCAGAAACACAAATTGGACAAGCAGTTTGCTCGATTTTTGGAGATCTTCAAAAAGCTGCATATCAACATTCCATTTGTAGAAGCGTTGGAATAAATGCCCAACTATGTCAAATTCATGAAAGATATTCTATCATGAAAGCAAAAATTGGGAGATTATGAGACAATAGTATTGACAGAAGAATGCAGCGCCATCATTTAGAGGAAGCTTCCCCCAAAGTTGAAAGATCCTGGTAGTTTCACCATCTCTTGCACCATAGGAGAACATTATTTCGGTAAGGCTTTGTGTGATTTAGGTGCTAATATTAACTTGATGCCTTTGCCTATTTACACGAAACTGCAAATTGGAGAAGTAAAGCCCACCTCAGTTACTCTATAACTTGCTGATAGATCGCTCACATTTTCGAGAGGTGCAGTGATATATGTATTGGTCAAAGTCGACAAGTTCATTTTCCCTGTAGATTTTATTGTCCTTGACATGGAGGAAGACAAATATGTACCCATCATCATCGGGAGACCATTCTTGGCTATAGGTCGAATCTTTATTGATGTACAAAAAGGTGAACTAACCATAAGGGTCCTACAATCAGGTTTGTTCTAGCCCATTATGTTTAAAGATGTTTACTTATTTATTCTTCAATGTGACAGGTGCCAGAGAAGGGGAAATATTTCAAGGAGAAATGAAGGACCTCCTCAAAACATTCTCGAAGTTGAGATATTTGATGTATGGGGGATTGATTTTATGGGACCCTTTGTTCCATCATTTGGAAACTTGTATATTCTGGTTGCAGTAGATTATGTCTCCTAATGGGTTGAAGCAACAACACTTCTGTATGACACAGAAATCGGTGACGCTGTTCTAGGCTCGCGGCCCGGTCGGGAGTACGGAGTAGCCCACGTGGGAACTAAACCGGAGAAATAGCATGGAGTCGCCACCTGGTGTGAACCGGGAAAATGATTTAAGGCCGCACTCACCCCTCGCAAGGGAAGACCTCAAACCGTTGGGTTCGGAACGGTCCCTTACTTATGCCACTTGTAATGATATGATTTGTGCAATATCTTAACTGAATCTACGCATCATATATGTTCAAGAATAATCCAAATCTAGTTCGCATTCATGAAAATAAATATTACGTCTAAGCTTGAATGCTTTAAAAGTAAGTCATCATAACGAAAAACATCCAATATCAAACCATGATCTCATAAGCATATTGAATTATCAAGCACGAAAAAAATAGATAACAATCTAAACATAAACGTAAATTAAACGCCTATTGCGAAAGAAAACAACTAATCATGCATAAAGAAATAACATAATCATATTTAAAAAAAGAAATAACATGCAAGACTAAATCATGCTAAAAAGATAAATAATCTACTAGACTAAATCATGCTCGAATACAAGGTTGGATGAAACGAAATACGTGTGTCCCTCAAGTGGTACGCGGCATTATATCCCGAGTGCAAACCGTAATACCGTCCATTCGGATTCAGCTACAGAATTTACGTCTGGGTTTCCATCCGATATACCACAAGAGAGAACACATATTCCGTTCATCCGAAAATCACATCATGCACTAATCCACAATACTCATGCGAAATAAAGCAATAAAATAAATAAAAATAAGAGGGAATAAATAAAAAAGGTGCCCTCAGGTCTAACCTCTTTAGTCGTCTATCGGAAGTACGGTACACGGTTTTCGGAAGGGTTGATGCTCCGCAACTCCTCCGGTTCACTGGTTCAACGTTTTCCTTCGCTGTTTCGCTATTTTGGGTTTCTTTTGTTGCTGTTCTAGGGTCGATTTTTGGGACTGTTTTGGGGATGATTTTGCAATGTTTTGGACTCGGTTTTAGGGTAATGTTTGGGACTGTTTTGGGGGCTGGTTCACGTGGATTAAGGCTGCAGTTTGAGGTTAATTTTGTGAGTGTTTCGACTGTGGAGAAAGGACGTGTGTGTGCGTGTGTTTAAGGGACGAGTGTAAGAAGAGTGCGTGGCTTTATTTCTGTTCGGTAAAGGGGCTTGGCTTTGGGGTTGTTCGGTGCTAAGAGGCTTATTTTTTATTTGTTTAGTCGATCATGGCTGCTGAGTTAAAGGTTCTTCTGTTTTGTTTCACGTGGAGGGCTTTAGGGTTGACGTGTGTGTGTTTTTTTGGTTCAGGGTCGTTTTGTTCGGTTGTTGCTACTTTGTGGCTTTATTTCACGTGGAGGGCAGTGTGTTGGAGGCAAGGATTCACGGCTTTGAAGGTTTATGAGTTGTGTGTGTGTGTGTTTATGAGTGATGTGAGGTGTATGTCGGTTTAGTGAAGTGTCCAGGCTAGGGTTTGTGTGAGGGTTTACTGGCTTGTTTGATTGTGCAGTGATGGCTAGGTTGAAGAAGGGACGTGGTGCATGGGGTTTTGTGGTCTCTTATTGCTTTGCCGAGAGTGAGAGGGGATGCTAGTGTGTGCTTGGCTTGATGTGTTGGCTAGTTTGGTGGATCGCTGGTCAGTTGAAGGCTGGTTGAATGGACGTGAAAGGCGAGAGGAAGAGAGGAGAAGCAAGGGGACGTGTGCTTGTTTGAAAAGTCTGATACCGTCTGCCAGTTGAGAGAGAGCCGTGGCTGTATTTGTGTGTCGGTGAGGGCATTTGTGTGATGAATTTGGTCTATTAGGGTTTTGTTTGTTGTTTGTGAATGGGAAAGGGAGAGAGGATCTAGGGTTTATTTTGTTTTTGTCGTGAAGATTAAGAGATGATGGAGGCTGCGTGAGTTTTTGTGAGTAAGAGAGAGGAGGGAGATTGAGCTTTAGGGTTTTTCTTTTGTGAATGCCGTGAGTCTTCAGAGCCGTGAGGTTTTCTTTGTGTTATTTTTATAGTGATGTATTAGGGTTATGCATGGGTTTTAAAATAAGGAAACAAGATCAAGTAAATTAGGGATGGATTTAATTAGTTTAAAAAAGGGAAAGGATAATTGTATTTTGGTGGGGGAATATATTTAAATTGGTAGGTGATTTATTTAAATTAGGAAGAGATTTGCTTAAATTAGGAATTTAATCTAATTAGATTTTAATTGGATTTAGTTTAATTTAATTTAATTTCAATTTAATTGGTTTTAATTTAATTTAATTTATGACATATTTTTAATTATTTTTGGATGTGATTAAATTGGGCTTGGGCTAGGTGGGCGTGTGGCTTTGGTTTTGGGCTAGGTGAATTTAAAACAAAGGTCCAACAATCGAACCCGAAGCTAAACAAGCGAGTTAAATCTGCTAAGGTGTCAATTTCTGACTCTTCCATTCCGACGTTTGTTTCCCGCGACTTCCACAATTTAAAGAGGTAGTGTGTCCATGTGAGACTCATCATCGGGACTTATATGTAGAAATGCAGTGCCTACAGTCGCCCCCACTTTGATGAGACTTGTGCAGTGTGTGACAATGACAATCCTATCAAAGTTATGCAATGTATTTTTACTTACCTGGCTCGTCAGCTGTTGCTTGACTTTCCGGTCGCTTTGAACTGAGTTGATCTGGTGGTTCATTTTCGAACTGTGCTCCATTTTTGGAGCCCCATTTTCGGCATCTGTTGTGTGTGCTCCATTTTGGAGCGCCATTTTCGGCATATGTTGTGTGTGCCCCATTTTGGGCACTATTTTCGGCATCTGTTGTGTGTGCCCCATTTTAGAGCGCCATTTTCAGCATATGTTGTGTGTGCTCCATTTTGGAGCGCCATTTTTGGCATCTGTTGTGTGTGCCCCATTTTGGAGTGCCATTTTCAGCATCTGTTGTGTGTGCTCCATTTTGGAGCGCCATTTTCGGCATCTGTTGTGTGTGCTCCATTTTGGAGCGCCATTTTCGGCATCTGCTGTGTGTGCTCCATTTTGGAGCGCCATTTTCAGTATCTGTTGTGTGTGCTCCATTTTGGAGCGCCATTTTCGACATCTGATGTGTGTGCTCCATTTTGGCCCGCTATTTTCGGCATATGATGTGATAGTTGTCCCTTTTCAAACTGTGCTCCATTTTGGAGCGCCATTTTCGGCATCTGATGTGGTAGTTGTCCATTTCCGAACTGTGCTGTGTGAGAATGTGGCTCATTTTTGAACCGTTACTTGATAAGAGGTGGCCCATTTTGGAATCGTTACTTGATGAGAGGTGGTCCATTTTTGAATCGTTACTTGATGAGATGGTATTTGCCACTACAAACCTGCGAATACAAAACAAAAATTGCATGTATGTGATATATATGCATGTATGCATGGATATGTTTCCTGTTCCGATGGGTTAGGCCTTCCTGGTGCTCCTTGGTGCCATTTTCCTGTAAAAGTCTTTGGTCGCCCCTTGGGCATGCTCATAGTTCCTTTATGTCGATTCTCTCTCGGTGATTGCTCAGTTTCCTTTAGTCTTATTGCTCAAGTTCTCGATAAATCCCTTATTCGCGGGGTGGTTGACTGGTCGCCCCTAGACTCGATTTAGTTTTTTGCTCTTCGTTGCTTGCACTCGGCCAAAGTAGATCATATGATGTGACGTTCCAAAACTGCTGATGATCTGGGCCTCGACCCTAGGACTCATCCCCAAAACTGATACTGATGCTGATGTGGGCCTCAACCCTGGGACTCATCCCAAAATAGATACTGATGTGGGCCTCGCCCCAGACTGATACTGATGCGGGCCTCGCCCCAAAACTGATACTGATGTGGGCCTCGCCCCAGACTGATACTGATGTGGGCCTCGCCCCAGACTTATACCGATGTGGGCCTCGCCCCAGACTTATACCGATGTGGGCCTCGCCTCAGACTGATACTGATGTGGGCCTCGCCCCCAGACTGATACCGATGTGGGCCTCGCCCCAGACTGATACCGATGCGGGCCTCGCCCCAGACTGATACGGATGCGGGCCTCGCCCCAGACCGTTACTGATGTGGGCCTCGCCCCTAGACTGATACTGATGTGGGCCTCGCCCCAGACTGATATTGATGTGTTGTCGCATATCAACATGATGTATTGCCTCTCACGAGATAGTCCTGATAGCTAAACATATTTTCGTCCTCAACGGATGCTTCGCGTCGAAACGAAGAACCTTCAAAGTACTTAATATACTCAAATCCGACCGTTTGAGTGCGTGATCTGAACTAGACTCATAGTGTGTGTGTGCCAAGGCTCTGTCGCAGCTTAATTCTTAAGTAAGCCAACTCGATGATTTTGTCTTGGAGAATTGGATCGGGGGGTCTAACCAACCTAGATGTCTTGATCATACTTTGTGATTACTTCTTCGTACTCAATATGATATGGTTTTCTTCTTTCTTTCTTTATTCTTTTTCTTTTGTTTTTTTTTTTTTTTTCTTTTTTTTTTTTTTCTTTTTTTCTATTTTTCCGACACACCTACCCTTTAAGGTAGCATTTCTCCTCATGGTGGTCCTAATACTCGCCCATGGGTAGCTTCACGCTTATCGGTTATAGGTGGTCTATTTTTTCTTTTTTTCTTTTCAGAAACTTTTCTTCGTTTCGAACCATATCATACATCGTAGCATAAGTAAACCAGGATGGACATCTAGGCAAACGGTCATTTACTGATCCGCCATCTCTTCAACTAGTCATCTTGCCGACCGCTCAGGCTTCCACTGCTAAGATCCCGTAATTAAGTGCTCGTGAGTCTAGCCGATATCAACTACTCAAAATATCGGACGATAGTACATCTCGCACTTATCGTTTCTAAGGTTTCACCCCAAAGCAAATAATGTCATCACCGGACTTATGCCTAACTATTAAGGACTAAAACAAACAATCAATTTTTCTCTTCTTTTTTTTTTTTTTCTTTTTTTATTTATTTCTTTTTATTTTTTTTCTATTTTTTTTGGCCCACCATGGTCTTTCTATCCTTACCGTAAAGTTTTATGTTCCTCGGTTTCCTTTTCCCCGATATCCATGTTTGCTAAACTCTTCTTTGACAAGTCTTCTTTTTCCTAACCCAACGGGTATCTATGATGGCTTTTAAGACACAGGGGTTAACATGATGCATGTATACATGAGATGTATAAGATGCGTGCGATGCATGTAATATAGAAGTCGGCCCATTATCATTTTAAAGCATTCAATCATACTATTGCGCGGTGCAAACTTGTCCTAGTTGAAAAGGCCCAACAGTTTACACTTTTGCGATAACATGGCTAAACAACTTCAAATGATAAAAGGCCTAAACACGAAATGGCCCATGGGCATTTTAGAAGCTTTTGGCCCAATTGCCATAAAGCACAGACTCGTCCCAGTTGAAATGGCCCAACAAGCCCATACCTCATGACAAAAAGTCCAACTAAATCCAAATGGCGATGGTCCTAAACGCAAGCATAAAGAAATAATTTCTACTAGTTCTACGAAAACAGTTCATATGCGGGTTTATAGGGGTATAGACAAAGGCTCTCGTCAACGAAGAGTTACCCACAACTAGGTCTAAGGGTGGCAGTTTAGCCCGCGGCCCGTGGTGGAAAAATCCCGGGCCGGGCTTTCCTATTTTGGCCCGGGCCCGGCCCGGCCCGGGCCAAAATTAAAAAAAAACATAAATATATATATATTTTTAATATGTTTGTATCATTTTTATTTATTTTTAGCATTTAAATTGTTAATTTATCAATGAAACTTGTGATTTATTTATAATTGTCTTTGTATATAGTGTAAATATATTTTATATTATATATTTTTAATTTTAAAATTTTTTTTTAAATTCGGGCCCAAAAAAAGCCCGGGCCGGGCTTTTCCCGGGCTCGGGATTTTTTTTTGTTGGCCAGGCTCAGGCCGGGCTTGCAAAAGCCAGGCCCGGCCCTTTGCCACCCTTAACTAGGTCTCCCCACTCAAGGGTCCGAGCGACCAAGTGAGCGCACCTTTTTTTATACACTAAGGTACGCGCCAACGAGTTATGGTGCGTGACTGACTGTCAAATGGATTTCCCGTTGTAGATTCCCCAGAGGGAGGGTGGAGCGAACTCTCTTAAATACCCAAGCCTCTTAGGCTCTTGTCGCCTTGGTGACAGGAATAAACAACAAGTCCTCCAAATTAGTCTGTCACAGTGAACTACGGGTAATGATTATCTAGGTGCCTACACAGCTTTTCCTTATAGGAGGGTAGTGAATGAAGGAAGACACCAAACCATCACCTAGCCTTAATAATGCATTTGATTAAACCCCTTTAACCCATTGTAGGCACGGTCAACTAAAGCACAATTCACAACATTACAAGACATTATTTCGGGGCCAATTCTCTATCCCTAGTGGAGTCGCCAGACTGTAGGACACAGAAATTGGCGACGCTGTTCTAAGCTCGCGGCCCGGTCGGGAGTACGGAGTAGCCCACGGGGGAACTAAACCGGAGAAATAACATGGAGTCGTCACCCGTGTGAACCGGGAAAATGATTTAAGGCCGCACTCACCCCTCGTAAGGGAAGACCTCAACTGTTCGGTTCGGAACGGTCCCTTACTTATGCCACTTGTAATGATATGATTTGTGCAATATCTTAACCGAATCTACGCATCATATATGTTCAAGAATAATCCAAATCTAGTTCGCATTCATGAAAATAAATCCTACGTCTAAGCTTGTATGCATTAAAAGTAAGTCATCATAACGGCAAACATACAATATCACACCATGATCTCATAAGCATATTGAATTATCAAGCACGAAAAAAATATATAACAATCTAAACATAAACGTAAATTAAACGCCTATTGCGAAAGAAAACAACTAAATCATGCATAAAGAAATAACATAATCATACTTAAAAAAGAAATAACATACTAGACTAAATCATGCTAAAAAGATAAATAATCTACTAGATTAAATCATGCTCGAATACAAGGTTGGATGAAACGAAATACGTGTGGCCCTCAAGTTGTACGTGACATTGTATCCCGAGTGCAAACCGCAATACCGTCTATTCGAATTCGACTACGGAATTTACGTCTGGGTTTCCATCCGATATACCACAAGAGAGAACACATATTTCGTTCATCCGGAAATCACAACATGCACTAATCCACATTACTCATCCGAAATAAAGCAATAAAATAAATAAAAATAAGAGGGAATAAATAAAAAAAGGTGCCCTCTGGTCTAACCTCTTTAGTCGTCTATCGGAAGTGCGGTACGCGGTTGTCGGAAGGGTTGATGCTCCACAACTCCTCTGGTTCACTGGTTCAACATTTTCCTTCGCTGTTTCACACTGTTCGGGATGCTGTTTTCACTCTGTTTTGTGCTGTTTTAAGGGTATTTTCTGGTCACTATTTTGGGTTGCTTTTTCTGCTGTTCTAGGGTCGATTTTTGTGACTGTTTTGGGGATGATTTTACAATGTTTTGGATTCGGTTTTAGGGTAATTTCTGGGACTGTTTTGGGGGCTGGTTCACGTGGATTAGGGCTGCAGTTTGAGGTTAATTTTGTGAGTGTTTCGACTGTGGAGAAAGGACGTGTGTGTGCGTGTGTTTAAGGGACGAGTGTAAGAAGAGTGCGTGGCTTTATTTCTGTTCGGTAAAGGGGTTTGGCTTTGGGGTTGTTCGTGCTAAGGGGCTTATTGTTTATTTGTTTAGTCGGTCGGGCTGCTGAGTTAAAGGTTCTTCTGTTTTGTTTCACGTGGAGGGCTTTAGGGTTTACGTGTGTGTGTTTCTTGGTTCAGGGTCATTTTGTTCGGTTGTTGCTGCTTTGTGGCTTTATTTCACGTGGAGGGTAGTGTGTTGGAGGCAAGGATTCACGGCTTTGAAGGTTTGTGAGTTGTGTGTGTGTGTGTTTATGAGTGATGTGAGGTGTGTGTCGGTTTAGTGAAGTGTCCAGGCTAGGGTTTGTGTGAGGGTTTACTGGCTTGTTTGATCGTGCAGTGATGGCTAGGTTGAAGAAGGGATGTGGTGCATGGGGTTTTGTGATCACTTGTTGCTTTGCCGAGAGTGAGAGGGATGCTAGTGTATGCGTGGCTTGATGTCTTGGCTAGTTTGGTGGATCGCTGGTCGGTTGAGGGCTGGTTGAATGGATGAGAAAGGCGAGAGGAAGAGAGGAGAAGGAATGGGACGTGTGCTTGTTTGAAAAGTCTGATGCTGTCTACCAGTTGAGAGAGAGCCGTGGCTGTATTTGTGTGTCGGTGAGGGCAGTTGTGTGATGAATTTGGAGAGAGAGATCTATTAGGGTTTTGTTTGTTGTTTGTGAAGGGGAAGGGGAGAGCGGCGTGGTTCAGAGAGAGTAGACAAGGGATCTAGGGTTTATTTTGTTTTTTTCGTGAAGATTAAGAGACGATGGAGGCTGCGTGAGTTTTTGTGAGTAAGAGAGAGGAGGGAGATGGAGCTTTAGGGTTTTTCTTTTGTGAGTGTCGTGAGTCTCCAGAGCCGTGAGGTTTTCTTTGTGTTATTTTTATAGTGATGCACTAGGGTTATGCATGGGTTTTTAAAATAAGGAAACAAGATCAAGTAAATTAGGGATGGATTTAATTAGTTTAAAAAAGGGAAGATAATTGTATTTTGGTGGGGGAATATATTTTATATTGGTAGGTGATTTATTTAAATTTTGAAGAGATTTGCTTAAATTAGGAATTTAATCTAATTGGATTTTAATGGATTTAGTTTAATTTAATTTAATTTCAATTTAATTGGTTTTAATTTAATTTAATTTGTGACATATTTTTAATTATTTTTGGATGTGATTTAATTGGGCTTGGGTTAGGTGGGCGTGTGGCTTTGGTTTTGGGCTAGGTGAATTTTTAAAAAAAGGTCCAACAAGCGAACCCGAAGCTAAACAAGCGAGTTAAATCCACTGAGGAGTCAATTTCTGACTCTTCCCTTCCGACGTCTGTTTCCCGCGACTTCCACAATTTAAAGAGGTAGTGTCTCCATGTGAGTGTTAGTGTTCCTAGAACATGCCAAGGATCTAATAAGCATGAAAACATGTTCATAAATTCAAAAGAAGTTGCAGAATTACTTACATTGAATGGATTTGAGCTTTTAAAATTTTTGAGAAGAAGATCTCCAAGATGCTTCCTTTGTTGATTCCAAGCTTTGAGTTGTGAGAAGTGATCTCCAAGATCCAACCTTCAATTTTGATTCCTAGCTTTGAGTTGTTTCCCTATCACCTTTGTTGATTCCTTGAAGTGCTAGCTAACTTGATTTTGCCACAAAATCAAAGAGAAGAGGGAGACTATATTCACGCCCATTTGGAGGATATTAGGGTTTCCATTTTGTTCCAAGTGTGTTTTGTGTGAAGCATACACAAATGAGAGAGAGAGAAGGGTTTTGGTGAAAGCCAATTTACCATTTTCACCTAAACAAGGTGGTTGGGTAAATGGTTTTGCCAAAACCATTCCAAGGTGGTTGGAAAGTGGATGGTATGGCATAAATGCCAACCACTCTCCCAACTACCACATTTTAAAGTGGGCCCCACATTTGAATTAAAAATTCAAATGTCTCTACGAACATTTGCCGCAGCTCGGATCCGTTTAATCCGATTAAACGAATTCTCGTCGCTAAATAATTAAATCTAATTTAATTAAATAACGATGCCTAGCAAATATATTACGAATGTCGTCTACGAATTAATTCTAAATTAATTCGTTCGTTCATATTAAAGTCCGACTTTAATTCGTAATGAAATCCAATTCATATTAATATATCCGATATATTAATTTTAGCCCAAACGAATAAATTAAATAGAAAAATCAAATTTAACTATTAAATTTATTCTACCGATTAATTCTAAATTAATCGCGTTCTCTCTCTTCCGAACACATTTAATCCCAGATTAAATAATACCTCAATTAATCCTAGATTAATTTTCTCTCTCTTAATTAATCCCAGATTAATTCTCTCTCTTAATTAATCCAGATTAATTCTAATTCGAATCAACTGTCATCGGTGAATCTTTGGGAAGCGACCCAAGAGATCCCTGGATATGTTGGCAGTAAATACGGTCATCGGATTATCCGAATACGTGAGTACCTCGTACCACGTGCTTACCGAATTACAAGACATGGTTGGCTTCTAGCAAAGCACTGTGCCTACCCAATTCTCCAGAAATATTCTTACTGGAATATATAATCTATGTCAGGCGTAGTATACGTAGTATTTGCGCACTGCGATCCAGTATCGAATGTCACGTACTAGGCCTGGGGCTGGAACTGTGTCTGCCCCGTACGAAGCACATGTCGGATGTCTGGTAACTAGTCTCTATAATCGGACGAACATGACCTAGTCATATCATCCCGATGACTGCAGTACTTAAGAGCACTAGTACCGTATCCTACGTGACATCATCTCCACTAAGACTGGAGTGATACTTCCGTCTTGAAATCACACCCAATACACTATGATTCTCAATATACCCAGAAGAGGCGTACACAGAACCGGTTAAAGCCCTGGACGACCAAAACTAAAGCATACTGATTGTCGCAAGTATTAGCGGTGCAAGTCTCAGGTTAAGACCAAATACACCTACCCTGATTTCGGACTTCCATAGACACATAGTCATACCACCATGGAATTCTGAGGGGTCTATCCAGAGCGAAGTTGTTTTTGTACCATCGGTAAAACACAACCTCCTATTACACTTGTAGATATCATATACCCAAATATATGAGAACTATGCTATTACGCTTCCATAATACGCACAAGTGTAATACTAGTCTATTCCGCATTATCGATGTCCAGTCTCGATAATACTACGACTAGGGATATTTAATGATTAATCCTTTGTGGACTGATATTGTCTCATATCATCTCAATCCAGGAACTAATCATAAGGACCTCCTATCATATACATCTAGGTGATTTAATCACAAATGATAAGAGCGCAATCTCCTTGTCACATAGTTAATTTGTACAACAACACCATGATCTGTACAAATAGTGACGCTATGGGTCATAACTGTCCAACAATCTCCCACTTGGCCTATAGCCAGTCACTCGAGTGTCTTACACCCGAACTATGTACGGTTCGCTCAAACTGCTGAGGAAAGGCTCTGTCTGCGGATTTGTATGATTATTGTCTGATGCAATTCATTCGATCATCACATCGCCACTATGTATGATCCGAACGAATCAGATGAATAGTCGAAGTATATATCTGGATCGTTGATAAGACCATTAATTCTTTATTCTGCGCTGTAGCCTAGCTCAGCTGCTAACAGAACTATATCTAATCTAATTAGATTTGTTAATGACCCAGATGGCTTCTATTGCTGCCTCAGCCGCAGCAATAACCCGCATTTGTTGTTTATTCGGCAACAACATCTTGCTTGGAAGATTTCCAGCTCACTGTACCGTTATTCAAACTGTATAGTACCGTTGTTATGACTTTTAGTCGCTTAATCGGTTAGGAAACTTGCAACAGTGATCCCAGTCACTTCAAGTTCTCCATCTCCATAGTTTAAGACATCATCCTTAGTTCTCTAAGATATTAACGGATGTTCTTATTATCAATCCAGTGACTATCACTTGGATTGACCTGTTTGTGACTCCATATGCTCAAAGCGTATGAGACACCAGGTCACGTACATTTTTCAATGTACGAGTTCTCAGAGAGTGTTAACAACTTTAAATCTATCCCAGTAGATCTTTATTCCTAGAATAAAGGTTGTTTCTCCTAAGAATTCTACGGAGAGTTTTCATGAAAGCCAAGCTTTCACCGATTATAATATGGGAATATCATTTCCAAGAAATGACATATCATTATCATAAGGAAATTTACTGTCAGTGCGCTCCCACTAACCTCTTTATATACACAAGAATCATTTCATTTTGAATTAAATCATACACCATTATGATTACATCAAAACGTTAGTTCCAAGAACGTAATGCTTACTTCAATCCCTCTATGGATCGAATAACCCGCAAACCTTGTTTGCTAGTTTTGGTACGAAAAAACCGCCAGGATGTTGTAAACATCCTCCAAAAGATTTCCTTTTCAGGAAAGCAATTTTTCGGTTCAGCTGCCATATTTCATAAATGAAACATACAGCATCAGCAAGCATTATCCAAATGGATTTAACGTGGCAACAGGTAAAAGATTTCGTTGTAATCAACACAATGTTGATAATGATATCTTTCGGCTACAAGCCTAGCTTAGTATGTTGGTATGCTGCCATCCACGTATGTCTTCCTTGAAGACTTATTGCTTAAGTATTTTCATCATGGTCAAACCGTGATGTTTTAATACTTTAGTTGATCTGTTTGTCTATTTTGTGTCGAAACTCTAAAAGTTTCTGATTTATGTTCTTCAAAAGAAACACAACCATAACGCGATGCCACATCCGTAAAGGTCACGAAATATTCATATCCACCTCTAGCCTAGCTAGACATGGGTCCCACTTATGTCACTATGAACAACGGCTAATAGATCGGTACCACTTACACTTTTACCAAGTAAAGGTGTTTTAGGCACTTTGCCCAATAAACTAGATTTGTAGACTTCATTTGAATGGAATCAAATCAGTCTGAGTACCCACTCTTCAAAAGTGTGGATATACGAGTCTTGTTTCATTGTGTCTCAGACAACAATGCCACAATATGTTTGTTCTGATCAAATCAGTTTGAGCTATTTGTTTGTCACGTTATATGTTTGAGATTTATTTATAATCAAAATATAAATACTGTTATTCACATCTGACCGGTGTAAACACACACGTATAACGCAAGCGCACGTATCGTTCAAGTAGTATAAAAATATCGATCCCACGAGGACTTAATATCTAATCTATTAATTTTATGAGGTCAAATGATTACTAGTATCTAACAGGTTGTTTGATTGATATGAAATGGTGACGATTCTAAATTTAAAAACAAGTAAATAAAATTGTTCGAAAGTAGGTTTTAAGAAAATTCAATATTAAAAACTATCTAGGGTTGTGATTTCTTCCAATATCATTTTAAAGATGAAGTGGTTATCTTATAGTTGGGTAAAAGATTGATTTATTAACTGGAACACTAAATTATGTAAAAGCCTCTTGCGGTGGTCAACTACAAATATCCAGTATAATCCAATTGAACCATATGTCTATGTCAACCAAATAACCTGAATTCATTAAGATTAAGTTCCAATTATGGCTACCCCCGCCCGACAGGTATATTCATATCCTGTAAGGAAATCTATTAAATGGTTATCTATCCTCAAGGAAGATCGTGGGCTATTGAGTCTAAGTCTTAAACTTAAAATCCCTATGTCTAGTTCATTTTAAGTTTACCAGTTCAATTTTATTAATGGCCAGTTAATAAAAAACATTAAGATTAAGATTCAATAAATAAACCTTTATATTACCCAAACTATAATTTAAACCCCTTATAACCGGTGATATTGGATTTCATCACAACCCCAGATAACTGGCTTAGTTACGACACATATTTACGGGTAGTAAAAATTTAAATAAAATAAAAGACATAAAGTAAATTCTGAAATTAAATACTGAAAAGTAAATTGCTGAAAAGTAAAAAAAGTAAAAGTAAAAGTAAAAGTAAAAAGTAAAAGTAAAAAAAAAATAAAAGTAAATTACTGAAAGTAAATGCTGAAAGTAAATTACTGAAATTAAATAAAGTAAAAGTACAATAAAAGAAAATGCTGGGGTTAGAGGATCAACTGTTATTACTTTTACTATTTGAGATATCTCCCTTAATATAATATATTAACTTTGCGTGATAATTACCAAACAGCCATATATGTGGTATCCTGATATGTCAAATTAATAATTAATTACCAACCGACCAACAGGCGTTATCCATACTTAGTCAGGTTAAAACAATTTTATATAATTTCCAACCGGCCAATATAGCGGTATCCTCATTAAGTCAGATTTTAAATAGTTTATATTTTATATTTAAGGGAGATTAATCTAGATAGCAATAATAAAAGCTTTACCTTTTACCCCAGCAAAGGGAGTTACCTCCTCATTGCTTGAAAAATAAAAACTGCAAAAGTAAAGAAAGAAAAGGTTTGTGCGTAAAAGTAATTACGGAAAGTAAAAACTGAAAAGTAAAGCAAAGAAAGTGCGAAAGCGGAAATAATTACTGAAGCCGTAAATAAAAAAACAAGATACAATCTTCTTATTTATTCATTAGGAATTTCAAAGAAGAAAGTATGAATTTTACAAATGAAATGGTTTGGTATTTATAGGCAAAATTTGTGCTATATCAAATCATCCATCAAATTCTCAACCAAATCCATTATTAATTTCTCCACTAATTACTCCACCAAATCCATAATTGCTACACTAATTGCTTATCTTGTTTGGTGTTGATTTGATAATTTTATATTATTTATTATTAATTTTTACTTTGAAAAATGATTGATAATGACTTTAATAATTACACATCACACACTTCTGGATGGTTCATCAATTTCGGTCATGAACTCTTCAGAATTCGAAAATATTGTCTCTTTCCAAGTTGTAGATATTTGAGTCTTCTTTAATCTGGCACTTGAATCAGCTCAATCCGATATCTGAGTAAAACGTTATGCCCCAAAATACGACAGATGCGCAAAACTGGAATTCCAAAACTGTACTTCGTCAAAACGCCCTTTCAAGTTTACAATCTCCAAATTAATATATCAAGTCCAATAATTGCCCTTATTTGACCCATATTTCATCCTAAATGATTTCATTGAGACCAGATATTATTTTATCTGTAAAAAAACTAAAACACATCAAAACGTTCATCAACCCGAGAAACTAACAAAATATTAAGTTAAAGGGCGGTAAATATTGATATATTTTCCGCTCATCACACCCCCAAACCTAACATTTTGCTAGTCCTCGAGCAAAACAACAAAAAAAAATAAAATAAACTAAGCCACTCTCGTAGGGATCACGGTTGCATTTAGCATATGCAACAAGCCTTTAAACCCCTAGGTGTCCCTAGTGGACGAGTTATAGTCTCGTGAGGGCTTACAACAACGATACCCAAAACGTTTACAAAAGTAAAAGATAATAAAACTAATGCACACAAAAGCAAAAGACAAGAGAAAAGAGAATAAAGAAGTTAGTGACTAATCAGGTGAAACTTCTACTTCAAGTTACTAATTGTTTTCTTTCCTTCTAAATTACCGAATAAGTAAATTCTCCGATTATTTTTACCATTCTTCATATACATAGCCAACAAAATATTAAACAACTTATTTTTGCCCACAACAGTCATAAGTGCAGTTGATAAGAGAGTAATATTTTTGTCTTAAAGTTCTATCAGATTTCACACCTTTTTGTAGCAATGGAATAATTTTTCTCATTTTTCTGATTTTTTTCTTTGATTTTTCTCTATTATCTATTTTATACAATATTTCCGTCTATTTAGCGAGTGTTGGGTCGGTGACTCCCAAACCAGTTGGCTTTAGGGCACCAGGTGTTAAGACACCCCTACGGACTTAATCACTCAGACTTCAGATATATATATTTTTGCAGCATCTCGATCCATGTAACGAGCTTTGGGCCAGTGACTCCAAAACCAGTTGGCTTTAGGGCACTAGGTGTTAAAAACACCCTTACAGACTTAATAACTCGGATCTCAGACTTTTTTTTTTTTACTCCATTGCTTTTTGAGATGTTTCCTCCAATTAAACTAGAGCACTAAATTTACAAACTTTTCAATTTTAGCTCATGTCCGTATGTTACTATATATGTTGATAATATCTGTCAGCTGAGCATATGAAGATCCATTTAGTCCGTTTTAAGGAGAATTCACAAATTAAATAATTCAAAATGAAATAAACAAAAATTAACTTGTTTCGAAATAGGTTTGAGATACGTCTCAGTAGTGGAAACTCCTTACTCAGCTATCTCTTACCAATTTCACCTTTTAGTCAAAACGAAAATATATTTTTGTAATTTTTTGGAAAAGTTTTCAATTTTTTTTGTATTTTTCGAAAAATTTTGGACTAAAAATAAAACAACACACAAACTAAAAACAAGGTACTAATCAACTAATTTCCTCCCTCAAACCTAAATGAGACATTGTCTCCAATGTCTTAAAAAGTAGAAGAAGAGTTTAGAAAATAATACCTGGTTAGCTGAAATTCTACAGGAAATTAAAGGTTAAGATCCAGATTAATCCTACGCCTCTTACCACGATCGTCCTCAGGCCAATTTATCTTTGAAAGAATAGGGTCAACTCGTGGTTCATAGGCTATGAGTTGGTCTATTAGATCCGGAGCAGTTCTGGCAGTAAAGAGGATTTCTTTCAAAGGTTTTGACACGAACCCATTTCTCCGAGCATCATCAAGTAACACAGAAAGAAAATCATAAAATCCATCAACGTTGAGCAATCCAATTGGTTCTGGTGTATGTTCAGGTTCGCCCAAGATAGTACTATAAAAATTTCTCCAATGTACCCAAGCCACCTGGCAAAGCAATAAAAGCATCAGCACGGTTAATCATTTCTACCAGTCGTTCAGACATACCTGGCACGATCAGTTCCTCTCCGTTTGATGATCCAATAAGATTTGCCTCTGCCAAGGGTTTTGGGATGATTCCCAAAACGTGACTGCCTCCTTCCTGTACTGCCTTTGAAACGATCCCCATAAGTCCGAGATTGCCTCCGCCATATATTAAGTGCATATTCCTTGCAGCTAAGACTCGACCAAATTCCTGTGCTGCTTCTACGTATTGTGGTTTAGTACCAACACTACTACCGCAAAACACACATATGTTTTCAACTCGTCTCTTGAAGTGGCTTCCATGTTTTACTCTGGATGTCTTCAAAAGTGCAATGATGAGAGTGAATTTATAATACCTGAAAAGGGTGAGTAACATAATAGCACTAGTACCTGCCAATGACAATTATTAGTTAAACAAATCGTGATAGTCAAAAGGTCTAGATCCTGAGGAGAAAATATAACAAAACAAATTACAATTATTAGGAAAAGACAAAGAGATATAATATTTACAAGAAAAGTAACGGCTTGATTGACGTCTATGCGTCAGGGACAAGCTTCCCATCCAATTTTCTTATAAATTGGCAAACAAGGTGTTTTTGAGTCAGATTCCAAGACTTAACAGTTGTCTTTCTTTTTGAAATTGTGTATGTAATTTGCGAAAGGCTATGTGAACATATCCACTGGGATGCGTCTCAAGAGTTGAAGATATATCATCTAAAGACTCCTTACTCAAGCCATCCCTAATGAATTTAATTTTGTCTTCGTGATTATCAGACACCATTCCTAAAGAACGACAACGAGTATTGCAATTCCATCGTGCACATTTGTAACAAACACCCATTTGTTTAGCTCTATGTTTCTTTGCATATGTGCTTCTTCCAAAACCAGGCAGATGTGAAATAAAAGAGTCAGAAGACTCACCTGCCAATCGGACCCGTGCTTCAATTACCCAACGAATGTCATTAGGAACACCGTGAATTGTTAGTAGTCTCATCCGTTCCAAGCGAGCTTTGTAAACTTTCATCAGAGATTTTTGAGGGAGAGAAGGAAATTGCTTGTGAAGATTTGCGAGAGCTTCTTCCATCTTGAAATGACTTAATCTGCAAAAACTAAACACACAAAATTAAATCACACCAAATCACAATATATACACAAATTGTATGGGTTGCCTCCCTGCGAGCGCTAAGTTTAGAGTCGTCAGCTAGACTTGACTTCTCGAACGTTAGGCTGGATCTGAAAGTGTGACACTTTCTTTTTGTCGCTCAAATGATTCTCCCCAGTAGTGCTTGACACGCTTGTTTTTAACCTTGAAAGTTTTGTTGGAGTCAGGATCATGTATTCAACGGCTCTATCTGGTAAAACTTTGGTGATCACAAATGGACCTGACCACCGTGATTTTGGCTTCCATGGGAAGAATTTCACCCTTGATTTGTTTAACAGTACCTTCTGCCCTGGTTCCAGTTGTATGCGCACTAACTTCTCATCATGTCTCTTGCCCTTTTCTTTGTACAATTTGGCATCCTCAAAAGGCTGATTGTGAAATTCCTCCAATTCGTTGAGCTGGTGGAACTTTTTTCTTCTGTTGCTTGTAGAGCAAGAATTGCTCTTTCAGTGCAAAATACGTTTATCTTTAGGCTTACAGGCAATTGATATGTTTTAAGTTGTCAGTAGAACTTTGTCTTTCATCAGAGTTCTGAATGGTACTGTGTATCACATCGAGTTTGAAACATTCCTCCTTCTTTCATCATCTGGGAAATTCATGGCCTTGAAAACATTGAATGTTACTTCTTGGTCCTGTACCCTCATGGTTAATTCTCCTTTTTGTACATCAATAATGGTTCGACCTGTAGCCAAGAATGGTTTCCCAATGATGATTGGCACGTCTGCGTCTTCCTCCATATCAAGGACAATAAAATATGATGGGAAAATGAATTTGTCAACCTTGACCAGCACATCCTCAACTACGCCTCTTGGAAATACGAGCGTTCTATCAGCAAGTTGCAGTGAGACTGAAGTTGGCATTGTTTCTCCAATCTGTAATTTTCTGAAAATAGAAAAAGGCATCAAGTTAACACTCGCACTAAATCACACAAAGCCTTACCAAAGTTATGTTCTCCTATGTCGCAAGGAATAGTGAAACTGCCAGGATCTTTCAACTTCGGGGGAAGTTTCCTCTGAATGATGGCAGCATTCTTCTGTTAATGCTACTGTCTCGTAATCTCCCAATCTCCATTTTCGTGAAAGAATATCTTTCATGAATTGGCATAGGTGGGCATTTGTTCCAACGCTTCTGCAAATGGAATGTTGATATGCAGCTTTTGAAGATCTCCAGGAACCGAGAAGAAAACTTCTTGTCCAATTTGTTCTTCTGAAGACGTTGAGGAAAAGATGGAGGTGGAGTGATCTGTTCTTTTTCTCCATCTGTTGCTTTGTTTCTTTTGGAACTTCTCAGCAGTTGTTTTGGCTCCAACATCTTGTTGATTTCAGTACCGCTTTTTAACATGATGGCATGACATTGCTCATTCCCCATATTTCTTGGATTTTGCTCTGTGTTGCTAGGAAAGGTACCTGGTGGTCTGTAACTCTGAGCATTGGCCTATTGTCCGATTTGATTCTCCAGTGCTTTGATGGAAGCTGATTGGCTCTGAAAGATAGCATCGTATTTTTTTAACTGAGCCAGCACTTCTGCTATTCCTGGTTCATTTACCTGCTCCTGGCCTTTGTTCTGTTGCTGGAATCCAGGTGGTGGATAGTTCTGATGTTGGCCTGAATTGTTGCTCCATGAAAAATTGGTATGATTCCTCCACCCTGGGTTGTAGGTGTTGGAATATGGATTGTTCCCCTGTCTGTTGAAATTGTTGACAAAATTCACCGTTTCTTTATGTTGGTTGAAAGATTATGACTCAGGTGCTCCTCCAAATGGTGAACTTGTGGATCCAGTGGTAAGAGTCTCCATGAATTTGCATATCTGATCTAGCTTGGTGTTGACTGCTGTATTGGCTCCACTTTCATAAATTCCTGAAATTCTTTGGATCATGCTCCTTTCTGTTGGCCACAAGGAATTGTTGTTGGCCATTTCTTCGATAGTTCCCAGGCTTGATCTTCTCCTTTTGCCATTAAAGCTCCTCCAGCAGCAGCCACAGCATCGATGTGGGTTCTCATTATTCCAGAAAGTCCATTATAGAATGTTTGAACTTGAAGCCATTTTGGAATCTCCTGGTGAGGACATTTCCGGAGCAAATCTTTGTACCTTTCCCAAGCTTCGCAGAGGGATTCTGAATCTTGTTGTACAAAGGATGTGATGTCATTCCTCAATTTTCCGGTTCTGGCTGGTGGAAAGTACTTTGCAAGAGAAATTGGTGGCTAAAGTGTTCCAAGTTGTGATAGAACCTGCTGGTAGTGAATGTAGCCAAGCTTTAGCTCTGTCCTTCAGGGAATATGGAAAAACTCGCAGTCTTATTGCTTCTTCTGATGCTCTGTGGTAGTTAAAAGTGCCACAAACTTCCAGGAAGGCTGATGTGGGCATTAGGATCTTCAGTTGCATTCCCCTCAAACTGAACTGACTGTGAATCATCTGATGCATGTTTTGATGTCACATGCAATTCTTGTATTCGTGTAATTTCAGCAAGTACATCAAAGTGAAATACAACCTACAGAACACTGTACAATTCTAACCAGTCATTCGAGGGTGGGAAAGTCAATTACTGGTAGGTTTCACAGTCTCAGGAAATGAGTGTCAACCACGGAAAGGTTCTGTCTCGAATGGGAATTGGTGGTGCAACGTTCAAAGGTTCAGGTTCCATGTTGACAAGATTCTTGGCCTTTCACCTTTCCCTCTCAACTGTCTGATGGTTCTTTCAATTTCTGGGTTTGAAGCGGTTGTGGGTGGTAGTAGTCGGGTTAGTGGTAGTAGTTCAAAGCTTCTGGTTCGTCTCATGAAGTTTCTGAAAACCTGAAACACAAGAAAACCAAAACATAAGTAAAAGAAAATTAGATACAAGTAAAGATCTAACCCCTAAACTAATAGTAAAAGAAAACAAGAAAAAAACAGACAAAAAAGCAAAAACTCACAACGCCGCGCCAAAACAAAAACTTGACCGGCGTAAACACACACGTATAACGCAAGCGCACGTATCGTTCAAGTAGTATAAAAATATCGATCCCACGAGGACTTAATATCTAATCTATTAATTTTATGAGGTCAAATGATTACTAATATCTAACAGGTTGTTTGATTGATATGAAATGGTGACGATTCTAAATTTAAAAACAAGTAAATAAAATTGTTCGAAAGTAGGTTTTAAGAAAATTCAATAATAAAAACTATCTAGGGTTGTGATTTCTTCCAATATCATTTTAAAGATGAATTGGTTATCTATAGTTGGGTAAAAGATTGATTTATTAACCTGGAACACTAAATATGTAAAAGCCTCTTCCGATGGTCAACTACAAATATCCAGTATAACCCAATTGAACCATATGTCTATGTCAACCAAATTACCTGGATTCATTAAGATTAAGTTCCAATTATGGACCCCCGCCCGACAGGTATATTCCTATCCTGTAAGGAAATCTATTAAATGGGTTATCTATCCTCAACGAAGATCGTGGGCTATTGAGTCTAAGGTCTTAAACTTAAAATCCCTATGTCTAGTTCATTTTAAGTTTACCAGTTCAATTTTATTAATGGCCAGTTAATAAAAAGCATTAAGATTAAGATTCAATAAATAAACCTTTATATTACCCAAACTATAATTTAACCCCTTATAACCGGTGATATTGGATTTCATCACAACCCCAGATAACTGGCTTAGTTACGACACATATTTACGGGTAGTAAAAATTTAAATAAAATAAAAGACATAAAGTAAATTCTGAAAAATAAATACTGAAAAGAAAATTGCTGAAAAGTAAAAAAAAAGTAAAAAGTAAAAGTAAAAAGTAAAAGTAAAAAGTAAAAAGTAAAAAGTAAAAAAAAATAAAAGTAAATTACTGAAAGTAAATTGCTGAAAAGTAAATTACTGAAATTAAATAAAGTAAAAGTACAATAAAAGAAAATGCTGGGTTAGAGGATCAACTTTTATTACTACTATTTTAGATATCTCCCTTAATATAATATATAAACTTTGCGTGATAATTACCAACCAGCCATATAGGCGGTATCCTGATTAAGTCAAATTAATAATTAATTACCAACCGACCAACCAGGCGGTATCCATACTTAGTCAGGTTAAAACCAATTTATAATTAATTTCCAACCGGCCAATATAGCGGTATCCTCATTAAGTCAGATTTTAAATAGTTTATATTTTATATTTAAGGGAGATTAATCTAGATAGCAATAATAAAAGCTTTACCTTTTACCCCAGCAAAGGGGAGTTACCTCATCATTGCTTGAAAAATAAAAACTGCAAAAGTAAAGAAAGAAAATGTTTGTGCGTAAAAGTAAATTGCGAAAGTGGAAAGTAAAAACTGAAAAGTAAAGAAAAGAAAGTGCGAAAGTGGAAATTAATTACTGAAGCCGTAAATAAAAAAAACAAGATACAATCTTCTTATTTATTCATTAGGAATTTCAAAGAAGAAAGTATGAATTTTACAAATGAAATGGTTTGGTATTTATAGGCAAAATTTTGCCTATACCAAATCATCCATCAAATTCTCCACCAAATTCATTATTAATTTCTCCACTAATTACTCCCCCAAATTCATAATTGCTCCACTAATTGCTTATCTTGTTTGGTGTTGATTGATAATTTTATTAATTATTTATTAATTTATATTTTGCTTTGAAAATGATTGATAATGACTTTAATAATTACACATCACACACTTCTAGATGTTTCATCAATTTCGGTCATGAACTCTTCCGAATTCGAAAATATTTTCTCTTTAAAAGTTGTAGATATTTGAGTCTTCTTTAATCTGGCACTTGAATCAGCTCAATCCGATATCTGAGTAAAAGGTTATGTCCAAACTACAACAGATGCGCAAAACTGGAATTCCCAAAACTGCACTTCGTCAAAACGCCATTTCAAGTTTCCAATCTCCAAAATTAATATATCAAGTCCAATAATTGCCCTTATTTGACCCATATATCATCCTAAATGATTTCATTGAGACCCGATATTATTTTATCTGTAAAATAAACTAAAACACATCAAAACGTTCATCAAACCCGAGAAACTAAACAAAATATTAAGTTAAAGGGGCGGTAAATATTGATATATTTTCCGCTCATCAACATCTAATGTGTTTATCTCAATATCATCTTTATAAAATAAAACACTTTAGTTTTCTAGAATATAAAGGTATACTCGCAACAAGTTATACACGATATAGAGATAAATGTTTCTAGTCAAACTAGTTACATTTTAACAGTTTCCTAATTTAAGTACATACCCGAATGGTAGTTCCTAAACTTAGGTATCTACGGTTAAAACAGCGACTGTTCCTAAACTTAGGCCTTCTAGAATATTGAAGTAAGATGTGCCTTGCGCTACTTGCCTTATTGCAAACTTTGGCTTTGTCTCCTTGAGAATGGCCATTAACTCTCCAAGACTTATTAATTGCAATTTAATACTTCTAAGATCTAAGAATAGATCTATGAAGATCCTTCAATTTCTTCATCATACTTTAAGGATCTAATCCTTAGTTCTGATTAGGAAATTAAGGAGTCTTTATGGCAAGCATGATGGATTAAATACTAAAGTTATCATCACATGAATCTTCCAAAGATCATGCTCTACTATTTGCTTAACTCCGGGCTTAGGCCTAAGATGTTATTTTATCAAATAAAGTAACTTCTTAGTTTCAGGACTATCCTGAAATTTATTCCCAATTTGAAAATTAAATTCGTTTAAACAAATTTTCCTTAGGATAATATTTTAAACACTAATCTTTCAATTTAATCTTGATTCTAATAGTCCAACTATTTAATCAACGATTTCAGGTACAATTTAATGTAATGATTACTATAGTCTAAGTATATAACTTATTACAATTTTATTGGTTAAAATCAAATATATATTGATTACTATAATCCAATTATATAATCATTATAAATGATCGGTAAAATCCAAATATATTGATTACTATAATCCAATTATATAATCAACTATAAATGAAGTAGTTTGAATACAGTCCAACTGTTTAATTAAAACAACAATAAATATTAGTCCAACTAATATATAATTTATTTGATGAGTGATATTTGATTGAGCGCGTATGGCAAGTAACTAAACGAATATTGCAAATCTAATACTTGCCTCCCACTATTTTTTGGCGAGCCTCTAACCCTCTGTGGAGTACTCGGGAAACCTAGTTTCCTAGTGGGCTAGGATCCCGTTAAATAACACACAATCTTGACTTTGGCCAACAAATTGTATGATAATTAACTAGGTAGATCTCTAAGATCAATTGGATCTCATCCAATTCCTAGATCCAGTAGGTGGACATCCAAGTCCGAAACATATATCTTATATATGCCAATATATCAAATATATTACCTAACCTTTTCCCTCTGAATCAACTAAGCCTTGGCTTTGGCACAACAAACTTAATGATCCCAGTTAAGCGGAACCCATTGACATTGAAAGCTTCGTAATCAATGTCGATGGACAAGAAGTGATCTTGACTTTGGCCAACAAATCACGACTTGGACAAGACACCGATATGGAACAAAGCCTTCATGATTCAAACACATCCGCAATTGACAAAGGTCTTGACTTTGGCCAACAAACCAATGCCAACTTTGGATCTTGAGTAAGAATCACTCAACGGAAGGAAAAACGCTTAATATGTTTTGAGGGTTTTTTGCGTGCAAATTGGCAACCAATTTATTATCTTTGTTAAGGTCTCATCATCATACACCCTTAAACATGCATTCTAAACACATAATAAAGCGTGTATAAATAAATAAATTAATAATGATATGCGGATGGATATCTCACAAATTGTTCCTAGAACAAATCACTCACTTTCCTCTCCCGAGCTAGAACTATTCTAACTTCTACCCAATTACTTAATACAATAAAGAAACCTCATTTACATTGAGGGGAATATGTGAGAAGAGAAATACAATGAGAAAGGAGATAAAAGGCTGGACACGCAGGTCCAATTTAAATAAATTCTAAATTTATTTCAATTTCCAAAATTGCCCTCGCCCTTCTAATATCCATCCGATATACATTATTCATACAACACATTCATGTATTTATACAAATCATGTTATTCAATCAATCTAATCCAATTAATTAATCTTTGAATTAATGACCATCCAATGTTCAAACAACGATTTGATTTGCACGAGTCCAACTCGTTTAAGAATAAATACTTAAAGTACGTATTCTTGAATTATATCGAACTACAACTTTAAATCCAATTTATTTGTATTCAATATTAATTCCAAATTTAATTCCAAATTAAATATTTACACTTACTTATAAGCCTTAAAGACTTGGATTCCAAATCCAATCTTAATGGGTCTCAAAGGCCCAATAACATCCAATGTCATTTCAATTAAAGTCCAATGGGCTTTTAATTGATTCTTAAGGCATGGGCTTTGGCCATAATGGATCAAACCCAAAATGCCAAGGCCCAATAGGAATCACCCTATTGCCAACAAATCAATTTAGGCCCAATCAAATTCTTTAAAGGGCCAAGTGATGTATTTGGACTTTATGGAATTGGTTTTGGGCCCAATTGGATCTAATCCAAAAGTCCAAAACCAAACTTAGTCAAACCAAGCCCATTAAGCCCAAATACACACTTTTAGCCCAATTCATAATTAAAGGCTTATTAACATAATTATAATATTCCAAATATCACAATTACTTTAATTAAAGTGTATTAGCCATGATTAATTAATTAAACTCAATATTTCCAAAATACCAATTAACTTAATTAATCATGCTTAATCCATCAATTTATGCTTAACACAAATTGAAGCCAAAATTCATCATTTCATGCTCAACACAAAATTGAATCCAAAACACATCATTTCATGCTCAAAATGCTCTTTGATTTTAACATAAAATTTATTGACATTGATTCCAATCCAATCAAACACCCAATCAACATTTAAACATGTTACAAAAATCAAAAAATATGCAGTGGACTGCACTGTCAAATTCGTCCATACTAAGGAGAAATTAAAATTTTGATCCAATCAATTTTTCTCAAATCTAATCATGCACAACTCTAAGTTAACATAATCTAAGCATGCTCAAAGCATCAATCTGAAGAAATCATGCTCAAAACACAAAAGCCCTAAATTTTAGTCTCATGAACCCTAAAATTTTCATGCTTAAAATTGGCTCTTGATACCATTGTTAGTGTTCCTAGAACATGCCAAGGATCTAATAAGCATGAAAACATGTTCATAAATTCAAAATAAGTTGCGGAATTACTTACAATGAATGGATTTGAGCTTTTAAAATTTTTGAGAAGAAGATCTCCGGGATGCTTCCTTTGTTGATTCCAAGCTTTGAGTTGTGAGAAGTGATCTCCAAGATCCAACCTTCAATGTTGATTCCAAGCTTTGAGTTGTTTCCCTATCACCTTTGTTGATTCCTTGAAGTGCTACCTAACTTGATTTTGCCACAAAATCAAAGAGAAGATGAAGACCATATTCACGCCCATTTGGAGGATATTAGGGTTTCCATTTTGTGCCAAGTGTGTTTTGTGTGAAGCATACACAAATGAGAGAGAGAGAAGGGTTTTGGTAAAAGCTAATTTACCATTTTCACCTAAACAAAGTGGTTGGGTAAATGGGTTTGCCAAAACCATTCCAAGGTGGTTGGAAAGTGGATGGTATGACATAAATGCCAACCACTCTCCCAACTACCTTATTTAAAGTGGGCCCCACATTTGAATTCAAAATTCAAATGTCTCTACGAACATTTGTCGCGGCTCGGATACGTTTAATCCGATTAAACGAATTCTCGTCGCTAAATAATTAAATCTAATTTAATTAAATAACGTTGCCTATCAAATATATTACGAATGTCGTCTACGAATTAATTCTAAATTAATTCGTTCGTTCATATTAAAGTCCGACTTTAATTTCGTAACGAAATCCAATTCATATTAATATATCCGATATATTAATTTTAGCCCATACGAATAAATTAAATAGAAAAATCAAATTTAACTATTAAATTTATTCTACCGATTAATTCTAAATTAATCGCGTTCTCTCTCTTCCAAACACATTTAATCCCAGATTAAATAATACCTCAATTAATCCTAGATTAATTTTCTCTCTCTTAATTAATCCCAGATTAATTCTCTCTCTTAATTAATCCTAGATTAATTCTAATTCGAATCAACTGTCATCAGTGAATCTTTGGGAAGCGACCCAAGAGATCCCTGGATATGTTGGCAGTAAATACGGTCATCGGATTATCCGAATACGTGTGTACCTCGTACCACGTGCTTACCGATTTACAAGACATGGTTGGCTTCTAGCAAAGCACCGTGCCTACCCAATTCTCAAGAAATATTCTTACTGGAATATATAATCTATGTCAGGCGTAGTATACATAGTATTTGCGCATTGCGATCCAGTATCGAATGTCACGTGCTAGGCCTGGGGCTGGAACTGTGTCTGCCCCGTACGAAGCACATGTCGGATGTCTGGTAACTAGTCTCTATAATCGGACGAACATGACCTAGTCATATCATCCCGATGACTGCAGTACTTAAGAGCACTAGTACCGTATCCTACGTGACATCATCTCCACTATGACTGGAGTGATACTTCCGTCTTGAAATCACACCCAATACACTATGATTCTCAATATACCCAGCAGAGGCGTACATAGAACCGGTTAAAGCCCTGGACGACCAAAACTAAAGTATACCGATTGTCACAAGTATTAGCGGTGCAAGTCTCAGGTTAAGACCAAATACACCTACCCTGATTTCGGACTTCCATAGACACATAGTCATACCACCAATGGAATTCCGAGGGGTCTATCCAGAGCGAAGCTGTTTTCCGTACCATCGGTAAAACACAACCTCCTATTACACTTGTATGAGTATCATATACCCAAATATATGAGAACTATGCTATTACACTTCCATAATACGCACAAGTGTAATACTAGTCTATTCCGCATTATCGATGTCCAGTCTCGATAATACTACGACTAGGGATATTTAATGATTAATCCTTCGTGGACTGATATTGTCTCATATCATCTCAATCCAGGAACTAATCATAAGGACCTCATATCATTTATACATCTAGGTGATCTAATCATAAATGATAAGAGCGCAATATCCTTGTCACATAGTTAATTTGTACAACAACACCATGATCTGTACAAATAGTGACGCTATAGGTCATAACTGTCCAACAGTGAGACTCATCATCGGGACTTATATGCAGAAATGCAGTGCCTACAACTTCCATCAAATGATTCAAAAGTGGTGATGAAATTCCTTGAAAAGAATATTTTCACTCGCTTCGGAACACCTCGGGCAATTATCAGTGATGGTGGCACATATTTCTGCAACAGATACTTCGATGCAGTCCTATTCAAATACAGAGTTACTCATAAAGTTACCACTGCCTACCATCTGCAGTCTATTGGAGAGGTTGAAGTTTCAAACAGAGAGATCAAAAGAATCTTGGAGAGAATCCTTGGATCAACGAGGAGGGACTGGTCTACAAAACTGGATGACACATTATGGGCCTACCAGACAGCTTACAAGACACCCATTGGTATGTTCCCATATCGAATGGTGTTTGGGAAAGCGTTCCATCTGCCTGGGGAGCTTGAACATAAAGGGTATTGGGCACTAAAGAAGTTAAATCTTGATCTACAAGCAGCATGAGAGACACGGCTCCACCAACTCAACGAATTGGAGGAATTTCGCCTACATGCTTATGAAAATTCCAAACTGTATAAAGAAAAGACCAAGAAATGGCATGATAAAAAAATAGTGCGCAGACAACTAGAACTAGGGCATCAGGTGTTGTTATACAATTCAAGGTTGAAAATTTTCCCTCGAAAGCTGAAATCAAGGTGGTCAGGTCCATTTGTGATTACTCAGGTGTTACCCTACGGAGTAGTTGAGATATACAACCCCAAGTCCAACAACACATTCAAAATTAACAGCCAGCATGTCAAACACTACTAGGAGAATCATTTGAGCGAAAATGAAAGTCTCACATTGGCAGATCCAGCCTAACGTCCGGGTAGTCATGTCTAGCTGACGATGTTAAACTTATCGCTAGCAGGGAGGGAACCCATGCAATTTGTGTATATATTGAAATTTGGAGTGTTTATTTTTTGTAGGTAAAGTTAGAGACATGATGGAAAACGTTCTTGCAAATCTTCACAAGCTTTTTCATTCTCTCCTTCAAAACTCTCTGATTGAAAGTCTACAAAGCACACATTGAACGAATGAGACTTCTAATGAACAAAAGGTATTCCTAATGACATTCGTAGGATAATTGAAGCACGAGTCCGATTAGCAGGTGAGTCATCTGACTCTTTTATTTATTTTCTGTCTGGTTTTGGAAGAAGGACCTGTGTTAAAAAAAAGAAGAGCTAAAAGATTAGGTGTTTGCTATAACTGTGCATGCATGACATGTAATACTCGTTGTCGTTCCTTAGGAATGGTGTCTGATAACCGCAAAGATAAAATTAAATTTATTAGGGATGACATGAGTGAGGAGTCTTTAGATGACATATCATTGACTCTTGCGATGCATCCTAGTGGATATGTATATCTCGTAATTCGCATGTTACATGCACAGTTTCGAAAAGAAAAACAACAATTAAGTCTCGAGAATCTGACTTTAAAAGACCCTGTTGGCCAATTTATAAGAAAATTGGATGGGAAACTTATCCCTGACGCATAGATGTAATTCAAGCCGTTACTACCTGTACATATTATTATCTCTTTGTCGTTAACTAATAATTGTGATTTGTTTTGTTATTTTCACCGACAAGATCCAGACTTTTTGACTTTCATGATTTATTTTACTGTTTAGCTAATAATTGTCATTTGACAGGTACTAGTGCTGTTATTACTCACCCATTTTCAGGATCTATAAATTCAGCTCGTTATTGCACTCTTAAAGACATCCAGATTTGAGAAAGAAATACATACAAAAAAATGGAAGCAACTTCAAGAAGACGAGTTGTAAACATCTGTGTATTTTGTGGTACTAGTACTGGTTCTAAACCGTAATTTGCTGAGGTAGCACATGAATTGGGTAGAGTTATGGCTCAGGGAAATATGCACTTAGTATATAGCAATGGCAATCTTGGACTAATGGGATACGTTTCATGGGCCGCACAGGGATGTGGAATTCAAGTTTTGGGAATCATCCCAAAACCTTTGGTAGAAGCAAATCTTATAGGACTATCAAATGGAGATGAATGCATTGTGCTAGGTATGTTTGAACTACTTGTTGAAATGATTAACTGTGTTGATGCTTTTATTGCTTTGCCAGGTGGCTTGGGCAAAATGGAGGAAATTTTTACAGTGCTATCTTGGGCGAACTTGAACATACACTAAAAACCAATTGGACTATTTAACGTTGATGGATTTTATGACTTTCTTTGTGTATTTCTTGATGATGCCCGGAGAAATGGGTTCGTTTCAAAACCTGTAAAAGATATCCTCATCACTGTCAGAGCTGCCAATGATTTAATTGACCAACTTTTAGCCTTTGAACCACAAATTGACCCATATCCTTTCCAAGATAAACTGGTCTGATACAGATCGTGGTAAGAAGCATCAGATAAATCTAGATCTTAACTTTAGTTTTCTTTTTAGATGTAGAATTCCACGCTAACCAGGTACTGTCTTCTAAACTCTTCTTCTACTTTTTAGACATTGGGGACAATGTCTCAATTAGGTTTGGGGGAGGGGAATAGTTGATTAATATCTTATTTTTATTTTTTTTCGTTGTGTTGTTTTTGCTTGGTTTTTAGTCAAAAATTTTAAAAAAAAATTTCTTAAAAAATTTTTGATTTTAATGTTTTTAACTTGACTAACCAGATGGAATGGGTTTTTGAGTAACGGAGTAGAATTTTCAAATCTTGAGACGTTTCTCAACCTATCTCGTAACAAGTTATTTTTGTTTATTTATTTTGAATTATGTAAATTATGAATTCTCCATAATACTTATGTTGATGGTGTTTTCAAGCACTACAGTATTTAAACAGCACACGACAAGGACAAAAGGGTAAATTTCTTTCCTGGTGGACACCATATGAAGACCGACCACATCATATGAAGGCCGACCACATCATGAAAAGGCCGACCACTTTGGTTCGGGTGACCGAGCACTATAAGGTCGGCAGAAACATTCTCAGCATAACAGATTAACATGACCGACCTCATAAGACCGACCAGACAACGAGCCGTGTTCAAGACAACAGCACCCCATTCTTATGGATAAGATAAGAAAGATATCCTGCTCTCGCAAGGAGAAGGAGTCAGAGTCCAAAAGGGAATACGGAAGAAGAAGGCATTATCGGATCAGGAAACCATGAAAGAAGAGAAGACTGAGTACAAATAGGATTTCTTATAGGAGTCGGATTTCTGTATTATTATAAATAGGAGGGCAGAGCATGTGTAAAGGATCATCTGAAAATCATCACAAGAGTGAGAGATTAGAGTCATAAAGTTCCGATTTGTAAGAACAAAGGAGAGGCCTGAGAGGTGTATTTGAGTAATAAAAAGAGTACCACCCTGTTCTTGTCCGTGGACGTAGGTCGGATCTCAAAGTCCACCGAACCACGTTAAATCACCTTGTCTGATTGGCATATTTCTTTGTTTTCCGCTAAGTTTGCTTTTGGTTTCCCGCATAACCAAACAAATTCACAGTTGAAGGAGGGTTCCCTCAGAGGTGATATTCCCGTATTACCCTGAGACCAAAATCCACCGTCAACAGTTGGCGCCGTCTGTGGGGAACTTCAACAAAAAGCAGTTCACGTGATAAGACAAATGGCGGAAGACGGAAATCCCCAATCAGGAGGTCCGGCAATGGACTGGATGAAAAAGATGGAAGATAGCATGAGGTCTATGATGGATCGACTAGAAAGAATGGAAGGAGCAAACAACGAGGAACCTGAAACCGGGGCCGACCAGAAGAGGAAAGAGAGGGAAAAAGGAAAAAGAGTAGTAGATATAAGCGAAGACGAGGGACCCAGAAAGAGAGGCCCTTATGGGATAAGATCTGAAGTGGTAGGAAGAGAGCCACGATCCGAAGACACATGGGAAGAGGAGGAACAATCACCCAACCCCTCCTCCGACAGTTTTTTCAACTCCGAGAGGAGAATAGAGAATACAACGAAGACGTACAGGAGACCTCCGAGCTCAAGAACGCCACGCCCGCCGGAACGACAGGAGAACAGAAGGACACAGAAGGCGACACGGGGGCACAGCCCGTGAAATAAAATCTTGGTTGAAAAAAGAGATGACCAGATGGGAAGAAAGCCTCAAGATCGGCGCGGGAGACACCCGAGGCGAGGAAGAGGGGTCTCCCCTTACAGAAGAAATAAAAACAGCACAGTTCCCAAGAGATTTAACATGCCGACCGTGGCACCATACAAAGGCCACTCCGACCCAAAATCCCACATTGAGAATTTTGTCCTCCTGATGGAAGTACAGGGGGTAACGGGCGACGCCGTATGCAAAGTATTTCCCTTAACTTTAGGTGGACCTGCCATCCTATGGTATAGAAGTCTGGCCCCGGGGAGCATCCAGAGCTTCTCCCAGCTTAAGAAATCGTTCATCCGACACTTCAAAGGAGCCTGCACCCCTAAAAAGACAATAGGAGAACTAAGGCTCATAAAACAGGGAGACGACGAAACGCTGAAAAGCTTCATTGAAAGGTACCATAACATCGTACTCGAGGTCGGAGGGTACGAATCCCAAGAAGCCCTGGAAAGTCTGAAAGGGGCCCTAAGGGTCGGGAAACTGTGGACCCATCTGAGAATCCATGAAACACCAGACTACGCTACCGCACTGGAGATAGCCAGGAAGTACGTCCTGCTAGAAAGCGAAGAAAAAGTATCCCGGAGGGGGACAACCACCAGAGAAAGGGTGACAAGGAGGGAAGACCACCGGCGACCGGAAAGAGAATTCCGGAAGTTCAATCCAAGACCCAAAGAATTCAAGCCAATGACACAGAAGGATCAAGGAAAGAGGCCCACAACTCAGGTAAACCACGTGGTTCGAGAGGAGGCATATATCCCTTTGAGCAAGCCGCCAGGAGAAATCATCATGGAGATACGGGAGAAAGGTCTCTTAATAGAACCAGACCTCAGGAGGTTTCCCCCAGACAGAAAAAACAAAAGTCCTACTGCCTGCATCACAACCTAAAAGGGCACACAACCGATGAGTGCAAGGATCTGCGGGAACAAATGGAGGACCTGGCCCGGAACGGGTACCTGAACAATTACATCGACCACGAAACCATGGCCGCCAGACAAAGGGCAAGGAATCGAGGGGTGAACGTCATCGCAGGAGGGGCAACGCTGGCCGGGGACTCTAACCGGTCAAGAAAGAATTACAGCCGAGCACGGGGAACAGAGGTGCTGAAAACAGAAAAAATCCCAAACCCCCAAGGAAATCGGTCAACACCCATTATGTTCACCGATGAAGACGCTCAGGGGGTAAGTTTCCCCCACGATGACGCACTGATAATCAAAGCAACGATCGGTGGCACAGAAGTGGACCGAATCCTGGTGGATCCTGGGAGCGCGGTAGACATAATTTCCAAAGAGACTTTGGAGGACCTGGGGGTAGAATGCACAGCCCTAACCAAAGACAGCACCCCCCTGTACGGATTCGGGGGATCAACGGTCATCCCCCTGGGAAAAATTCAGTTAGCAGTGACGATCGGGACTGCCCCCAAAACCCGAACAATCATGATAAACTTCACCGCAGTAGACTGCATGAGCAGTTATCAAGTCATTGTCGGCCGCCCCTTCATGATGAAAACCAAGGCCGCAATGTCCTGTCATTACTTGAAATTGAAGTTCCCCACACGGGAAGGGATCGGAATCGTATGCGGAAGCCAGAAAAAAGCCCGCAGCTGTTTTGCCACTTTCTCGCGAGAAAACCTCTGCGTAGAAAGAAGCACCAAGAAGAGACAGAGAGACGAGGATGACGAGAATACAAGGAAAGACCCTGCTCCTCGGCCCGACAAAGCTGCACGGCTCGGATCAGCCGAAGAATTGGAAGAAGTAAAACTATTCGGGCCAGAGAAGAACATAAAAATAGGAGGAAGTCTAGACAAAGCCCTAAGAAAAGACTTGTTGGAATGTCTGCAAGAGTACCCCGACGTTTTTGCATGGGGACACGATGACATGCCCGGAATCGACCCAAAATTCATAAGCCACCGCTTAGCAGTGAACCCATTACATAAGCCAGTAAAACAGAAGAGGAGAATATTCAACCAGGAGCGGTGCGGAGCAATAACAACCGAGGTGGAAAAATTGCTGAAAGCCGGCTTTATCCGGGAAGTAAAATACCCAGAATGGGTGTCCAACGTGGTACTGGTGAAAAAGTCTAACGGAAAGTGGAGAATGTGCGTAGATTTCACCGACCTCAACAAAGCATGTCCAAAAGACAGCTTTCCCCTCCCAAATATAGACCAACTGGTAGATACAACAGCCTGCCAAGGGCTGCTAAGCTTCATGGACGCCTTCTCGGGATACAATCAAGTCAAGATGCACCCTGCGGATGAGGAGAAGACCACCTTTATTACTGACCAAGGGCTATACTGCTATAAAGTAATGCCTTTCGGATTGAAGAATGCAGGGGCGACTTTCCAGAGACTGGTGAACAAAGTCTTCAAACCACTCATCGGCACGACCATGCTGGTATATGTCGACGACATGATAACAATGTCCAGGAACCAAGAGGCCATGTAGCCGACCTGAAGAAAACTTTCGAACTCCTGAGGAAACACAGTTTAAAGCTCAATCCAGAGAAGTGTGCATTCGGGGTAGCCTCGGGAAAATTCCTGGGCTACATGGTAAGTTCACGAGGCATTGAAGCAAACCCGCAAAAGATACAGGCCGTGCTAGACCTGAAGTCTCCCCGGACAGTTAAGGAAGTGCAAAGCCTTACAGGAAGAATCGCCGCACTCAACCGGTTCATCTCACGAGCAACCGACAAGTGCCATCATTTCTTCAAAGTCATCAAAAAAGCTCAAAAAGGGGTCGACTGGACACCCGAGTGCGAAGAAGCCTTCCAGCACCTAAAACAATACCTGGCACAGCCCCCTCTCCTAGCCAAACCCCTCCCAGGGGAGACGCTGTATCTATACCTGGCCGTCTCAAAACACGCAGTAAGCTCGGCACTGGTACAAGAGACCGACCACGTCCAGAAACCAGTTTACTACGTCAGTAAAGCCCTGCTGGACGCAGAAACTCGATACCCCATACACGAACTCGTCGCCCTATCCCTGGTCACCACAGCTCGGAAGTTACGACCCTACTTTCAAGCCCATCCAATCAAAGTATACACGGATTTTCCCCTAGACAAATCTTGCAGAAACCAGAGGCCTCAGGGAGGCTGATGAAGTGGTCAGTGGAAATAAGCGAGCACGACATCTCCTACCTCCCAAGAACAGCAATAAAAGGGCAGGCCTTAGCAGACTTCATAGCAGAGCTCACAGAACCGCAGGTCTTAGCCGTAGAAGAAGACAGGTGGGAAATGTCTGTAGACGGGTCCGCAAGCTCGCACGGCTACGGAGCAGGGGTAGCACTAAAAAGTGAAGGGAGAAGAAATACTGCTCGCCCTCAAATTCGCCTTCAAAACTACAAACAATGAAGCAGAGTACGAGGCGATACTGGCCGGACTAAGGCTGTGTACGGTAGTAGGAGTCCGCAATGTAGTGATCAGGAGTGATTCTCAGCTAGCAATACAACAGCTGAAAGGAGACTTTCAAGCCAGAGAACCAGCCATGGTAGCTTACTTAGCCGAAGTAAAAAAGTGGGTGGAGAAAGTGGGAAGCGTACTCTTCGAACAGGTCGGACGAGAAGACAACTGCGAAGCAGATTCCCTGGCCAGGCTTGCCTCTTCAATGAAGACAGAAAACCCCAGGGTAATCCCTCTTATATACCTCCAAGAAAGAAGCATAAGGGAGACAGAGGTGGATGTACTAGAAGAAGAAGACAAAGATTCATGGATGCAACCGATCAGGAGGTACCTGGAAACAGGAGAAACCCCAAAAGATAAAAAGGAGGCCAGGAAGCTGAAGTTCAAGAGCACCAAGTTTTCCCTAATTGGGGGAGTACTCTACCGGAGAGGATACACCGTACCCCTCCTAAGATGCTTAGCACCAGAAGAAGCAGACTACGTGCTCAGGGAGATTCACGCAGGCATCTGCGGAAGTCACGCCGGGGGAAGATCAATCGCCTTCAAAGCCTTGAGGCAAGGATTTTACTGGCCAACCATGCACGAGGATGGCGTGAAGATAGCACGGAAATGCGAGGGATGCCAAAAGAATGCCAACCTCCACCATCAGCCGGCAGAGCAGCTGACCACCATATCCAGCCCCTGGCCCTTCGCACAGTGGGGGCTAGACATTATAGGGCCGATGCCGAAAGGACGAGGTCAGGCGAAATATGCAATCGTGGCCATAGACTACTTTACCAAATGGGTAGAAGCAGAACCATTGTCCACCATCTCGGAAAAGAAAGCCACGGAGTTCCTGAAGAGAAATATAATTTGCCGGTTCGGAATCCCCCAGGCAATCATCACCGACAACGGAAAGCAATTCGACAGCAGGGGATTCAGAAAACTTTGTGAAGACCTCCAGATAACCTTAAAATTCGCCTCGCCGGCCCATCCCAAGTCGAACGGGCAGGTTGAAGCCACCAATAAAACCATCAAGTCAAACCTGAAAGCTCGGCTCGGATCAAGCAAAAGCCTATGGGTCGAGGAGCTACCAGAGGTACTGTGGGCACACCGAACGACCTTCAAGGACTCAACAGGAGAGACACCCTTCTCCCTATCATACGGATGTGAGGCCGTCATCCCGGCAGAGATCGGAATATCAACCCACCGGGTCCGTCACTTTGAAAACGAACGGAACGAAGAACTTATCAAAAATCACCTCGACCTGATCGAAGAAAGAAGAGAGCAGTCAGCAGTAAGAGCAGCCATCTACCAACAGAGAATGGCCCGATTCTACAATAAGAGAGTTCGGACCCGCTCCTTCCTGCCAGGCGATCTAGTGCTAAGAAAAGTGACTCTGAACACCCGACGACCTGAAGAGGTTCGTTAGGTGCCAAGTGGGAGGGACCTTACAAGATCACTGAGATAGTAAGACCAGGGGCCTACATACTGGGGCGTCTGGACGGCAAGAGATTGAAGAAACCATGGAACGCCGAGATGTTAAGAAAGTACTTCCCATGAAGATCAACTTTCCTTTCTTCTATTTTCTTTTTTGCAGAAGCCGGACAAAACACCGAACCAGAACAACTGTTGTAAAAAGGGCGGTCCGCCCCCAAACATGAATAAAAATTCCTTCTTTGACGAAATCTTTAAATTCGAAAAACGACGGATCGGGGCTGGATTTCGTTCCGCTGAGGCCGCTTGTTTACTTAGCTCGGGGTCGGGCGATGTCCCACCGAGTCTGTCTTTGGACTGGGGACGTAACATTCCCCCAGGGCCAAGTGATTCAAACAGCTCGGGGTCGGGCGATGTCCCACCGAGTCTGTCTTTGGACTGGGGACGTAACATTCCCCCAGGGCCAAGTGATTCAAACAGCTCGGGGTCGGGCGATGTCCCACCGAGTCTGTCTTTGGACTGGGGACGTAACATTCCCCCAGGGCCAAGTGATTCAAACAGCTCGGGGTCGGGCGATGTCCCACCGAGTCTGTCTTTGGACTGGGGACGTAACATTCCCCCAGGGCCAAGTGATTCAAACAGCTCGGGGTCGGGCGATGTCCCACCGAGTCTGTCTTTGGACTGGGGACGTAACATTCCCCCAGGGCCAAGTGATTCAAACAGCTCGGGGTCGGGCGATGTCCCACCGAGTCTGTCTTTGGACTGGGGACGTAACATTCCCCCAGGGCCAAGTGATTCAAACAGCTCGGGGTCGGGCGATGTCCCACCGAGTCTGTCTTTGGACTGGGGACGTAACATTCCCCCAGGGCCAAGTGATTCAAACAGCTCGGGGTCGGGCGATGTCCCACCACCGAGTCTGTCTTTGGACTGGGGACGTAACATTCCCCCAGGGCCAAGTGATTCAAACAGCTCGGGGTCGGGCGATGTCCCACCGAGTCTGTCTTTGGACTGGGGACGTAACATTCCCCCAGGGCCAAGTGATTCAAACAGCTCGGGGTCGGGCGATGTCCCACCGAGTCTGTCTTTGGACTGGGGACGTAACATTCCCCCAGGGCCAAGTGATTCAAACAGCTCGGGGTCGGGCGATGTCCCACCGAGTCTGTCTTTGGACTGGGGACGTAACATTCCCCCAGGGCCAAGTGATTCAAACAGCTCGGGGTCGGGCGATGTCCCACCGAGTCTGTCTTTGGACTGGGGACGTAACATTCCCCCAGGGCCAAGTGATTCAAACAGCTCGGGGTCGGGCGATGTCCCACCGAGTCTGTCTTTGGACTGGGGACGTAACATTCCCCCAGGGCCAAGTGATTCAAACAGCTCGGGGTCGGGCGATGTCCCACCGAGTCTGTCTTTGGACTGGGGACGTAACATTCCCCCAGGCCAAGTGATTCAACAGCTCGGGGTCGGGCATATTCCCACCGAGTCTGTCTTTGGACTGGGGACGTAACATTCCCCCAGGGCCAAGTGATTCAAACAGCTCGGGGTCGGGTTACGTCCCACCGAGTCAGCCGCTTCGGTCTGGGGAGGTAACATTCCCCCAGAACCCAAGTATCTCTCTCGCCCGGGTCGAGTACGCCCCACCAAGTCAGCTCTCCGGACCGGGGACATAACATTCCCCCGGGTCCAAATGCCTCACTCTTCCCAGGGTCAAGCCAGACCCCTCCAACTCGTGCTGACCCCTGATGGGCCTTAAAATTGCAAGGATGGCAAGAAGCATAAAAGGAGAAGAAAAGAAGAAAGAAATAAATAGACACAAATGCATAAATATATAAAATACAAGTTGTAATATTATTACAAGAAAAAGTTAAAGTGTACATAGGGCCCCGGCAGGGTTACCCTTTCTCATTCATCCCGCGCAGGGGCAGAACTTCTTCCTCAGTTGGCTCAAATGGCGGAAGGACCGGCTCGGCATCAGTAGGAGGAGCTGCGCTTCGGCATCAGGAGGAGGAGCTGCGACTTCAACCTCGGCAACAGGAGGAGGGATCTCAAGGCAGTCCTCGTCCACGGCGGAACCTCCGATCCTTCTTCAGGAGGAACCTCGGGAGCCGGAACACCGAGATGGGGGCAGGATCCATCACCTCCTCAGGTGGGGGAGGAATCCACTTTTGAAACTCTTCCTCGGAAATGTCCCCCTTACAGTAACTGATGGCCGCGTAGATAGGATCCATATTCAGGCTCGGCAGCACCATCGGTATCATCTCGGCACAGTCGCCAACTCCCTCGAGACGGATGGCCTCCTTCTCGGCCTCGAGATCAGCCTCTCTCTTTTCCAGCTCGCTCTCTCTCTCCTCGAGATCAATCTCCCTCTCCTCAAGCTCGGTTTTCTTCCTCTCAAGACTGTCTCGGGCACGAGCAACCTCCTCATCTTTACTCTTCAACTTGGCCTCAGCACTGGCTACCTTCCCCCTCAGAACCCCAATTTCAGATTGGGCAGCCTTCAGATCCTCCCGGGCACTATCAGCAAGTTTCCTTTCCAGCACAGCAGCTGCCTTGAGGGCTTTATTCGCTTTGAAGCTCTCGACAGCGCCCGCCTCATGATTCTTGATCACCTCCTCCCGGTCAGCCAACTTTGCCTCCACTTCAGAGAGACGACTTTGAAGCCTCTGGGCCTGACCGCCCTCGGACAGCAAAGTCAGAAGAAGACCTTTGTTCTTAGCCATAAGGTAGTTGGCCTGCACACAGAAAGAGAGAAAAGTCAATAAAAAAAAAAAAAAAAAAAACGAGAAGGGGAATGAAAATACCTTCGCCATCTGAGAACTCATCTCAGTCACAACACCCTCGGGAGATACATCCTCGTACCTCGAGACCTCCCCCGGGGGAATCACCTCGGCCAACTCATTAAAAGCCGGCACTAAATGAGAAGTGGCCCCCCGGATGCTTTCTCCAAGTCATCCACCCCGAGGACCACAGGGCCCTTCCGTTTCCTGGAGGAGCTTTCAGAGGACTTCTTCCCCCTACGAATGTCTTTCCTCTTGACTGGAGCAGCTCCCTCGTCTTCTCCCTCCTGGGCCAACTCGGTCTCCTCGGTCCCAAATTGACGCCTCCTCTTCCTAAGAGGTTTCGGCGGACTGGCAAGGTGAGCAGATCCTGATGATTGCACACCAGAAGGTGAGGATAGTCCCCGAGCACTTGTCTGGACTTGTCCAGAAGATATGTTCTCAGCAAGATCAGTCCGTGCCCGGGAAGTTTCAGCATCAGCATGACTGGCCTTCTTCACGGTACCGGCCAACTTCTCAAGAAACTTTGGCCTCTTCGACATACCTGCGAAAAGAAAAAGAAGAGGAAGAAAAAGAAATCAAGATCCGAGAACATAACAAAAGCATCAAAACACATAAACAAACAGCATCCAGCAGACCTCCACCAATCCGACCCGAGGCCTCCGGAGGGGCAACCCGAATAAGGCCCGAATCAACAAAGGCCGCATCATTAACCAACTTCCTCCAATGAGCAGCATACCCCCGAGCCCAATGTACCCGCCTCCGGACCTGACGAGAAACCTTGGGAGCATCTCGCCAACAAGCTGGGAGGAACCAGAGAAGTTAGAAAACCTAAAAGAAACTAGAGAACGGGAACAAAGAAAGAATGAAGGGGTGTCAGACTCCTAACCTCCAGCCCTGAAGACGTCTGGAACCGAGACATCCTCCTCAAACGATCTCAGGACCCGACCCCAATCCCCAGTTGCCCAGAACCAAAAGTCCTTAAAATTCTTGTTAGAGTCAGGAAGTTTCTGGACGAGATTGGACGAGCTGTCGTAGGCAGAGAGGTAATACCAACCATAATGAGTCTTTGGGTTGGATTTCAAACGATATAACCTCTTCACTTCTTCCAAGCAAGGGACACCCAAACCTGCCCGATGCCAAACCACGTATATGCCGGCCAGAATCCTCCAACTATTTAAGCTTAATTGGCAAGGGGCAATCTCCATCTCAGCAAGCATCCAAGCAAAATAACGCTGCATCGGCAGACGTAGCCCACACTCGAAGAAAATAGGAAGAAGTGCCACCGAGCCCTCGTCAGGCTGACTGGCACGATCCATTGGGCCAGGAACTTCAAGAGCAATGTCTATTGGGATGCTGTATCGTTGCCGCAATAGCGCCAGATCATCCTCGGTTATCTTAGAAGGACGGTTCATATCCAGAGCCGACGACCCAAGTTCTCCAGGCTCTGGGTCCTTCCGAGGAACCCTCTGATGATAGGAGTCATTTTCGACCTCAGAAGGGGTGGGGGTAGTGTCGAGATCTTCTACACTGGGCGCCCCTGAGCCCGAGGAAAGCTCTTCAGCAGGGGGAGTTGAGATTTTGGCAGGCCTTTCGGAGGAAGAATTACTGTCAGACATCCCTGACACCCAGAAAAACAGAGAAGGGGGAAGAATCAGTCTACGAGAAGCTACCCACGGTGCCCGTGCTAAACTAGATATGGAGTCTCTAAAAAGTGCCCTAAAGCAAGACCCAACAAAACCACAAGTCTCTCCCTAAGCAAAATAAGCAAATAGAATCACAACACCACAAAAGAAGGAAGATCGCTCAGAAGACTTACTTGTTCTTCTCGGAAGCAGGTTTTACGCTGCGGTGATGCTCGTTCCTTAGGTGCTCGGCAACGAAAAAGGATGAAGACCGCGATCGAGTTTCGAGAACACGGAGTTGAAAGGATCGTAAAGAAAAATACAGAAGAGAAGGAGAAATTGCCGAAAAAATGGAACAGTGAAACCCTCGTTCTCTTATAGTCATGACTGGGATGCACATCACCGTCGGTTTTGGCGGGAACCCAGCGGATGTTTGACATATGTCAAAAGTTAGAAGAAAACCTAAAGATGATTTGATGGGCATTTAAGAAGACATGACGGTTGTGCGTCTCGAGGAAAGATGAATGAAACGGCAGAAGATTCTTTTTTGCATTCTAGGACGACTACCCGCAAGGACAATCAGCACACCCTCTTCATATAGTTCCCGGTACCAACTCGCATACTCGTTGGAACCAAGAACTAGGGGACAGATGTTGATGGTGTTTTCAAGCACTACAGTATTTAAGACAGCACGACAAGGACAAAAGGGTAAATTCTTTCCCTGGTGGACACCATATGAAGACCGACCACATCATATGAAGGCCGACCACATCATGAAAAGGCCGACCACTTTGGTTCGGGTGACCGAGCACTATAAGGTCGGCAGAAACATTCTCAGCATAACAGATTAACATGACCGACCTCATAAAGACCGACCAGACAACGAGCCGTGTTCAAGACAACAGCACCCCATTCTTATGGATAAGATAAGAAAGATATCCTGCTCTCGCAAGGAGAAGGAGTCAGAGTCCAAAAGGGAATACGGAAGAAGAAGGCATTATCGGATCAGGAAACCATGAAAGAAGAGAAGACTGAGTACAAATAGGATTTCTTATAGGAGTCGGATTTCTGTATTATTATAAATAGGAGGGCAGAGCATGTGTAAAGGCATCATCTGAAAATCATCACAAGAGTGAGAGATTAGAGTCATAAAGTTCCGATTTGTAAGAGCAAAGGAGAGGCCTGAGAGGTGTATTTGAGTAATAAAAAGAGTACCACCCTGTTCTTGTCCGTGGACGTAGGTCGGATCTCAAAGTCCACCGAACCACGTTAAATCACCTTGTCTGATTGGCGTATTTCTTTGTTTTCCGCTAAGTTTGCTTTTGGTTTCCCGCATAACCAAACAAATTCACAGTTGAAGGAGGGTTCCCTCAGAGGTGATATTCCCGTATTACCCTGAGACCAAAATCCACCGTCAACACTTACTAAATTGGATATTCATATGCTTAGTTGACAGACATTATCCATATGCATGGTAACATATGGACATGAGTTGTAAGTGAAAAGATTGTAATATTCAGTGCTCTAGTTTATTAGAGGAAGCATCTGAAAGCGATGAAATAATAAAAAAAAGAAAAAAAAGTATATAAATAATTAACCATGCTTTTACTTAGTAACCGGGCGTCTTGCCTCAGTAAGTAGAGATTGTTCGCGTCAAACGGTAAAAGCTTGTGTTAATTATAATAAAGTTTCTACTTAGTAACCGAGCATCTTGCCTCAATAAGCACAAGTTATTTAAGGGAAAATGAAATTCTCGCCTAATATAACCCACTAGGAACTCCTCAACAGAATGGTGTGTCTGAGTGAAGAAATCGTACTTTATTGGATATGGTGCGACCCATGATGAGCTATACAGATCTCCATATTACCTTTGGGGTTATGCTTTACTTACTACTTCCCACATACTTGATAGGGTTCCATCAAAAGCTATTTCTACGATCCTGTATTAGATATGGTTCGGTAGAAATCCAATTCTTAGATACTTAAAGATTTGGGGTTGTCCTCCATACATTAGTGTAACGCAGCGGGATAAACTAGCACCCATGGGGTATAAATATAGGTTCCTTGGATATCCTGATAATTTAATGGGATATCAATTCTACGATTCCGAGTTAAGAAATGTATATGCTGTTCGTTTTGCCACTTTTCTTGAAAATGATTTTTTGAGAGAAAGTGGGAATTGTAGAAAGATTGAACTTGATGAGTTTGATCCCAACATTAAAGGAACCTGAGATGAAACCCGAGATCTAACTAGGCGAATGATCTACAACACATGTTCTACGTAAGTCGAATAGAATATCAAAGCCTCTTGAGAGATTGTTTTTAACATATGATGTGAGTCTTGATGTTATTCTCTTGGAGGAAATGGATCTGACTACGTATATAGAAGCGATTATTGATATCGATATGGGAAAATTACAGGTTGCCATGAAATCTGAAATGGATTCTATGCATGAAAATCAATTATGGGACTTAGTTGAACTTCCTGAATGAGTTAAACCTATTAGTTGTAAATGGGTTTATAAAATGAAGCGAGGGCCCGATGGAAATATGGAAACCTTTAAGGCCCGACTGGTAGCGAAAGGTTACACTCAACATCCTGAGATTGGCTATGAGGAAACTTTTCACCAGTAGCCATGCTAAAATCCAATAGGATTCTTTTAGCCATTGTTGTATATCACCGACTCTGAGATATGGCAGATGGATGTGAAAACCATTTTCCTAAATGGATTCCTCGAGTAGGATATCTATATGGAACAACCAGAGGGATTTGTATCTAGTGAGAATTCAAACTTGGTTTGTAAGCTCCATAAGTCTATTTATGGACTTAAATAGTCATCCCAAAGCCGGAATCGTCATTTTGATGGGATAATTAGATTATCTAGATTCATCAAGAACGAGGAAGAACCGTGTGTTTATAAGAAATTTAGTATGAACATGATAGTTTTCCTTTTTTGTATGTAGATGACATATTTATTATTGAGAATGATATAAGATTGATGCAAAGTGTGAAAGCCTACCTTTGCAAGAACTTCTCCATGAAAGACATGGGTGAAGCTTTATATATACTGGGTATAAAGCTCTACCGGGATAGAGTTAGGAAGCTTATAGTGTTATCTTAATCCATGTACATAGATAAAATATTAGAAAAGTACGGTTTTACCAACTGCAAGGCAGCATATGTACCTTTTCGATACGACATACTTCTTTTGAAGAAAATGTCACCTCAATCTGATGAAGAAAGAGTTAGGAAGTCAAACTTGCCATATGCTTCTTGTATTAGAATCATTATGTATGTTATGCTATATACAATACCTGACATCATTTTTGGCGTCAGTGTGACTAGCCGATATCAATCTGATACGGGTAATGATCATTGGACAGCCGTGATATATATCCTAAAATATCTTAAGGGTACTAAGGATAAGTTTCTCATATATGGATAAGATTGGCTACAAGTTATGGGTTATATAGACTCCGAATTTCAGGGAGATCCAGATAATAGAAAGTCTACATCCGGATACATATTTACCCTTAATGGAAGTGATGTTAGTTGGCGATGTTCAAAGCAAGGCTCAATAGCTGATTCCACCACTGAATTGGAATTTATAGCAGCTTCAAAAGCTATTAAAGAAGCTGTTTGAATTAGAAATTTTATCATAGAACTTGGCATTGTGCCTAGTATTGTTGATTTGATCCCATTGTACTGTGATAATATCGTAGCCATTGCGGAGGCTAAGGAGCCAAGGGCGGATTCCAAGTCTGAAAACATGGAAATGAAATATCGCGTGATTAGAGAGATCATTGAAGGAAACGACATAATGGTCTTGAAGGTTCAAGGAATAGACAACATACCAGACCCACTTACTAAGGCCTTACCTTCGAAGTTATTCGATAAACATATGGAAGAGATGAGACTACGGTACCATCTGAAATAACACTAAGTAAGTGGGAGTTTGTTGGAGTTTGTGTATAGACCACCAATCTGAATAATGTATTGTACATTATATTTTATTATTTATTAATAAAATAACTATATTTTCATTTCAAATCTTATTATTGTTAATGTCATTATGCATATTAGACTGATGTATAAATATACTAAGAATAACATCGATCTTAGAATAGTCTTGTAGTAATACTGGACACTAGGTGGTCTGATATCGGGATAATATTACTATTTTAAACTATTCTTAAAGTAAATATTCATAGTCGTTGGTTTTGGAAATACGGTCGAATTTCTATAATCTATAAGACTAGCACATCCCTGATCTGGGAGATGTTATCGGCAGGGGATAGCATTACTAACCCCATAAGCTTCTTGACTATTTAACTATAATAGGAACTAATATACTTTTCTTTATATGACTGTAATTTGTGTGGGACCGTAGCCCAACTCAAGAACAAGAAAACATACTCAATATTAATTACTGTATTTAATAATAACCGTTTACAATGACTACACACGACCATGACTTATACAAGACTCACACTTGACTATGACTAGACTCCCACTTTGTCTCTAACTCATACTGGTGGACTTCATCCCTAGTGACTGCATCAGTATCCGTCCTCCCGAGCTCGTCCTCCGAGAATTCTGCAAAACATAAAGACTGGAGTGGGGGTTAGATCGTTATATGATCTAAGTGAGTGGACGAAAATTTAAAACTGATGTAAAAACTTTTAGTTTCAAAACCATAGTTCCAAAGAAATCTTTATATGAAAACTTTGTTTCTGAAAACTTCGTCTTTCTGAAAATTGATTTTGAAACTCTGGTTTCTGAAAATTATTTTGAAAATCTGATTTTCTGAAAAACTATTTACTGAAAATCTGCTCTCTGTGAACTGCTCTGTGTCTAAAAAACCTTGACATATGAGGGCGTTACGTATCGCCGTCCCCATACGCCTAACTGTAGTCAGCAGTACAAATCCATGACTTTGGGGTGTTACATATCGCCGTCCCCCAAAGCATGCCACTACTGTCTCTGAAACTGGTGGTCTTGGGGCGTTACGTATCACCGTCCCCCAAGCCACAAACTAGAATGGGGTGCAGATTATGTGTGGGGGTGGTGCTCAGAGCGTCAATCGGGCCGTATTTATGTATGATTCATGAATACGAACATCCCCTTATGCCATAATACTACTTACTTATTGGTTGCACCTCTTGTTTTTATATACGTATTCGATCTGATTACGATTAGATTGAAACTAAATGTGATTTAGTGATATGCATATATCAAACAAAGACCCGATAATATATAATGCAATACGCAGTTACAAAGATAGTTTGTAATTGACATTGGGAAGTGTTATTGCTATGTATATATATAGATATGTATCATATATATATTATCAAATAAAGTTCCTGGTCAAGTCACTAACACGGGTCGGTTAGTCAAATCTTTTGAGACCAGTACATGTCGTATATCGAGACTTGGTCCGATGGTTTATCCCAATGAACCATGAGTCTGGGAGACTCGTATAGACGTATAGTGTGTATAAACACTGAACGGCTCACCGAAGATTCTTAATGGATGGTACGCCAACGTCAATAAGAATCTTCTCGGGTTGAGTAGCATAGTGGTCCTTCGACTTGAGATACCACTGTGGATGTATGAGACATCCTCCACACTTAGATGGCAGTCACGTCACCGATCTATTTAGATCAGACCTCCGCCTGTTCGTTGGGTGTGGACGATCCTCAGGATATCCTGTGTGTGTCAAGATAGGATCCGTCAGTTCTGTGTACAGAGCATAGGTAGTCCATATACTATTAGCAGTCTGTTAAATCTGTGGCCACAGTATACTTCGGAAGTAAGTTCCGAATGTTATTTAGAGATTGCTAATAGATACGTCGACGGGATAATACCTATAGAGATTTGACGTTTACATCTATATCTCTGGGATTATCCGGATACCTGTGACGGAGGGATTATACGTATGCAATGACCTCGACCTGTATGATTCAGCGAGATTATCCGTGATCGTCATAATCTACGGGTGGATAGATTATGGACACGAAATTGGATTTCGTGACGGATATACCTGAATCTAGAGAGTCTCAATAATGAAACATACTCGTAGAGCACTAGGGCAACTTTATGAATAATGATGATTATTTATAAATCGTTTAAACGTTAAACGAAAAATACATGCGAACGGGCCGAACCGTCATTTCCTAATTAATGTGTATTTGTATTTAATATATGATATTATTAAATACACATTAATAAATAGTCAAATAAAGGTATTTGACATATATCATCAATATATGTATTTGAGATATTTAAAGTAAATATAATACATATATTTGATATATTTGTATTTAATTAATTATTTAATTATTTAATTGTTAAATGATTAATATAATTAAAATATAAATATCTCACCAAATGATAAAGTTAGGAAATGATTATAAGTGTAAATGTTTGACTTTACATTAAAGGAAAAGGTTGTCAAATTGAATTTGACTTCCTTGGATATTTATTTTAATTGTTAAAATTAAAATATTTTTTCCTTTATTTTTTTGCTAAATTTCGGCCAAGACCTTAAATAAATATAATGTTATATTTTTAAGTTGCAATTGTTGACTTAGTTGAATAATTCATTAAAGTGTAATGATTTAGAAACAAGTTGACAAGTTGTAACTTTAATGAAACAAAAATAATATCTAGATATTTTTCTTCACCAAATTTCGGCCAAGGCTTATTTGGAGGAGGTATATATTGTTTTGTTTCATTTTTAGGGTTTAAGAAGTTCATATACACAAAAAACAAACATAAAAAAGAAGTGTGAGAGAAAAGCTTGAAGGCTAAAGGAGAAAAGGCTTGAAAACTTGGATTTTGTAAGTCTTTCTTTAAATCTTTCAACATGGAAATGTTGTTTCTAACATACTTGGCATCATTTGTGTGTTGCTTTGATGTTCTTTCTTTTTATAGTTTATGTTTATTTGGTTTTGAACTTGATGAAAGTGATGAGCATGTATAATGGAGAAGTTGTGACTAGTGTAGTTATAAGTATTCTTTTATGGTTTTGGAAACCTTGTTGCCATTCTAGAGTTGTTGACCCACTCTTAAATGACCTAGAATTGTTCTATAGTTGTTTCATTGTGTTGAGACTTGATGGATGGATGGAAGAAACATGATTGAAGTATTAGATTTAACCAATTTGGTCTAATTTGTCCAATTTGATGAAATTGAAAAATTAGGGTTCATGACCAATTCCAAATTTGGGGTTTTCATATATGTTGTGCATTTGGATGTGTATATGATGCATATAAAGTTTCATGTCCATTGGATTACATCTTGATGTGTTTTGATGCATGAAATGACAAAGTGCACAATTTGGCACCAAGGTGGTGCATTCGGCCAAGGGTTGGATTTGGGGATTTTGATTGTTTTGGTGTTTTGATGTTTTGAACATGCTAAGTTCATCTTAGAAATGATTTAGAATCATTCAAAATTGATTAGATCAATTTCGGACTAAAATGGACAAAATACCAATGTAAGGGCATTTCGGTAAATTCACTTAAATATGATTTATTGAATTTTATTTCATAATTTGATTATTGGATAATTAAATAAATATGTTTATTTAATTAATCCGAGAAAAAGTTTTGAAATCGGAAGATTCGATCTTCCGCCGCTTCCGCTGCGTTACCGGATTCAGCCCCTAAAACCCCTACAAAATGGTATCAGAGCGAGTCTGATTCTAGGCCTCCATAAATGATTAGCTTGTTTTATTCAATGTTTAATCATGTTTTCTTGACTTTATACATGCATGTTATAATCTAATTTGATTAGATTTAGGGTGTATGACACTTAATGGAATATCCCCGCTTAATAAGGTTTTAAAGTAACTAGTATTTGGAATACTTGTTTCTTGGTCCGTCTTGTCAATACGGTTATAAATATCTTTTCGTTGACTACATCCGAGACCGTGCCTCTGCTGTGAGGATGTAGCTGATAGAAATTTATTTATGCCGAATGTATATTAGATACTAGATAAATTCAAGCGAAAGCGGAATCCTGAACGTGCCCTAGCTGTCAGGGTTACGCAAGTAACTTGAGTTTATCATTGACAAGTTTAACCTTGGTACGTCTCCTTGTGGGCCTGCCTTCGCAGCGACAACGAGAAACGGCCAGGACCGAAACCTCGGAGTCACTAGTGAGTGATTGACAATTAGTTGTCTACCTGTGAATATACGTAGGCGAGACCGTGCCTCTGCTGTGAGTCGAAATATATTCATGGGGTCCTCTTCATTATGGAATTCGATTTAATTATTGAATTCTCGTCTTTCCGTTGGGGATTACGGCATTACGTAAAAATAGTGGGAGGCACTGCTAAGTTTAAAATATTCCATAACTTAGGCAGTGTATGTTATTATGGAAATTGCTGCTTGTTTGTTTCCTTATTCTATTGTTTATATAGAATTAAACTTTTATTTACTGCACACATATTTTGATATGTTATCTGACTTGACTCTTGGTTGCAGTTATTCTAGAATAGGTTCTAGATACTACTAGACTAGGATATTATTAGATTGGTCTAAACCATCGGGAACTATTGTTCCGATTTTCTTCAAAAATAAAGATGGTTAATGACTTAGTTTCTAAGTCATGATAGATAATCTAGATAGATATCCCCTTTAGGATATAATACTTTAGAGACAATAGTTTCTTATGCAGTAAGAATTGACTTGAATTAGTTCATGTCTCGAGATTCTTGACTGGCATTAAGAAAGCCCTATTAGGTATTTGTTTATCTAGTAATGACGTTTCTAAGCTTTAATTACCTTTAGAGGTAATGTGTATGACACAATTTGCTAATCAGTTATTTACAATTGTTGTGAATAGTTGAATGCAAATAGTAAAGCTAAAGAAAGGAGATGCGTATATTTGTGTATAGAAAATATCGATTTTCACAATACTACAACTATAGGTATTGGATACCAGATCTCCCGTCTAGTTATTTGAAATATTGGTTAACGATTGTTTTGATATTTGATATCGGAACTTGCGACTATTGGATAGTCACTTGTTCTTTATAAACAATTGTTACATATTTTATAATAACTAGTAGTGTCATTGACGTAGAGATAAACATAAAGAGAAATTATTCGGTAAAGTAAATAATTTAGAACGGTGCTTTATGGTTTAATCACTTAAGCATTGGATGCTTATTCCGTATGGTAAAGGATGGTTTGATACTAGATCACACCACACATCCTTATCCATTTAATGAATATTGTATTCAGGAAAGTGATTAAGATCTCGTTTAACCAATGATTGTCATTGGACCACCAATTTATTTAACTGATACATTGGATGTATGTAGTTTTATAAATAATAATTGCTTAAGGTAGTTTTCTTTATTTCGTAACTTAGTTGATGAATTGTCATAACTTAGTTACGTGTTTCTGAAGGAACACATATTGAAAGTCTTGAAAGTATCAAGTACTTTCAATCCGTTCTGATGAAACGTAGATTGAACATTTTTGACTTGTTCAAATATATTCAATCTAAAGGTTTTAGAGAATTCTATCCTCAAAATTCATAACATGTCTTTGAACTGTTCAAAGATCTTTGATACGATCAAACGTATGAATTTAAAGCAATTAGTTCTAAGGTTATTTAGTGAATATGATTCATATTCAATATTGTTCTTCCACGATTCCATCTTGATGGAATTGAGTAGTGGGAGCAATCGAATCTTATATGATTTGATTCGTCTGATATTGAAAGTTACCGAATTAGTTTCAATACTCTTGGGGTTATACTCCAGTAACACTAATTCATCTCTTTAATTAATGTTCCATTATTTTCTACAGTTGCATATATGATATGTATAGGTAGAAAATTTGAATCTTGAAAAGTTTGAGATTTCAATCTTTCTTTTATATATAGTAATAATGGAAATTACTTACACCTCGGAGGTATAAGTAAAAGTTTATCGTTTATTCTGTTTAATAGAATATTGTATTCTATTTAATAGAATATCTTTCCTACGATTCTAAGTAATAAAATCGTTTTATTACTTGGTGTGTAACATCAGATGTTAACTATTGTAGAAAAGACTTGACTTATTGAAGTCAAATGTGAGAATGATAAATTATAAATGGAACTATGTAATTAATAAGATGAAACAACCCTTATACATCTTCCGTGCAAGTCCAATAGGATAACAGAATCATTCACGAGTATTTGATACTTAATGGTTCCGTTGTTTTCTTATTGAAAAAAAATTATCCTATGACTTTTAATGGAAGCGATATTTGATATCGATTCTGGAAGTTCACCATTGAACCTTAGATCTAAGATTGTTCATAGCTTACTATGATCAAGTTTTGAACTTGATTACGCTTTCATTATGAATTAGTTCATGATATGTGCTAATTGTTTGCACAACGGAAGCAATGTGAGCTTATTAAAGGTTTGACCTTTATAGTATGACAGTGAGAAAAGTTATACTCAGCAATCTATTGTAGATTCTGAGAAAACTTATCTCTAGTCACACTAATTGAACAATTAAAGATATATTGGTTAATGTTGATAATAAACTGTATATTTTAGCTAAAGAATGCAAAGTGGCGTTTTTGGATGACTTATTCAGATAAGAGATCAGTTGTGATTTCCTTATTTGAAGAGTTCATTCTGGAATGGCCCTAGAGTTTGTGTTCTGCTGAAATTGCAGTTTAGTGTGCTAGCTTTTAGAGCCTATTGTAGACTCGGATAAGTCTTCCAGAAATATGTGTTCTCTATTTTTGATATCGTCAGATTGTCTGATCTTGTCAAAGTATATAGAATACATATGTGATTAGAAGGGTTAGTGGGAGCGTACATATTACTTTCTAGTGTTATATATCTTAACGACATTGTCATTATTATAGTAATAATGAGATGTTTTTGAGGTAAAAGATTTACCTAAGTCTTCTTTACTCCGTGAAAAAGTGGGAGTAGTCTCTTTTATATACGATATAAAGTTTTATATAAGATATAAAACCAAGAGACTTGTGAGATACTCCTATTAGTCGTACATTAGATATGATCTAATGAAAGACATAACAAGGCTATATGTATGACATTTAGTATAACTGTTCGACAGTTATTGTGTGTCTTATATAAAGTATTCATTTTCGTAAAGGATGATTCCTTTTTCGAAAGAGATATTGATTAGAATGTCTAATCAATCTTATGTATCATTTGATGATGACATAATAAATACTTTATAATGTGCGATTATCGATGTCGATTTAATCGTAATTGTTACGAGTTATTTTGACATCCTATAGACCATATGATGGATCTTGAAACACGTTCTTTGTGATCTTTGAGATATTAAGAACGAGTTTCTAATTCATGGAGAATATAGTCTGCAACCATTAGGGTCATATTAGTTTTGAGACTAATTATGACGTTAGACAGTCTACGTCATAAAGAGTCAGACAGAAAAGTGCAGTGGGAGTGTCACGAATGATTCTACTATTTAGTGGAATCAAATGCAACTTTTGAAGTATTGACTTATGAAGTTGCATAGTGACCTTTTAAATTAGAAGTTTTTGAATTGTTATTGTGTTTGCGGTTGTCTTCATAGTATTTTGGATTTGATCCTTAAATACTTGGACAATTCAGTAGCTGTAGCACAATACTGATGTAGCATCAGAGTCATATTAATGTATAATCTAGATTCTACAAAATATGAATGATGCTGACTAAGGGAAACGATGGAGTTTGTTTGACAAACTCAATATGTTATAGCGGACTTGTTTTTGTTGCCTACCTCTTAAGTACTGGGTGAGCTTTTGAGGACCATGTGCATACGATGCACATTGAGATGAGTATATGATACCGTGGATTGGCACTAGAGCAAGTGGGAGAAATTGTTGGGGTTGGTGCTCAGAGCGCCAATCCGGGCCGTATTTATGTATGATTCATGAATACGAACATCCCCTTATTCCATAATATTACTTATTTATGGTTGCACCTCTTGTTTTTATATACGTATTCGATCTGATTACGATTAGATTGAAACTAAATGTGGTTTAGTGATATGTATATATTAGACAAAGGCCCGATAATATATAATGCAGTACACAGTTACAAAGTTAGTTTGTAATTGACATTGGGAAGTGTATTGCTATATATATATATATATATATATATTATCAAATAAAGTTCTGGTCAAGATTCACTAACACGGGTCGGTTAGTCAAATCCGTTGAGACCAGTACATGTCGTATATCGAGACTTGGTCCGATGGTTTATCCCAATGAACCATGAGTCTGGGAGACTCGTATAGACGTGTAGGTGTTTATAGTGGATAAACACTGAACGGCTCACCGAAGATTCTTAATGGATGGTACGCCAACGTCAATAAGAATCTTCTGGGTTGAGTAGCATAGTGGTCCTTCGACTTGAGATACCACTGTGGATGTATGAGACATCCTCCACACTTAGATGGCAGTCACGTCACCGATCTATTTAGATCAGACCTCCGCCTGTTCGTTGGGTGTGGACGATCCTCAGGATATCCTGTGTGTGTCAAGATAGGATCCGTCAGTTCTGTGTACAGAGCATAGGTAGTCCATATACTATTAGCAGTCTGTTAAATCTGTGGCCACAGTATACTTCGGAAGTAAGTTCCGAATGTTATTTAGAGATTGCTAATAGATACGTCGACGGGATAATACCTATAGAGATTTGACGTTTACATCTATATCTCTGGGATTATCGGATACCTGTGACGGAGGGATTATACGTATGCAATGACCTCGACCTGTATGATTCAGCGAGATTATCCGTGATCGTCATAATCTACGGGTGGATAGATTATGGACACGAAATTGGATTTCGTGACGGATATACCTGAATCTAGAGAGTCTCAATAATGAAACATACTCGTAGAGCACTAGGGCAACTTTTATGAATAATGATGATTATTTATAAATCGTTTAAACGTTAAACGAAAAATACATGCGAACGGGCCGAACCGTCATTTCCTAATTAATGTGTATTTGTATTTAATATATGATATTATTAAATACACATTAATAAATAGTCAAATAAAGGTATTTGACATATATCATCAATATATGTATTTGAGATATTTAAAGTAAATATAATACATATATTTGATATTTGTATTTAATTAATTATTTAATTATTTAATTGTTAAATGATTAATATAATTAAAATATAAATATCTCACCAAATGATAAAGTTAGGAAATGATTATAAGTGTAAATGTTTGACTTTACATTAAAGGAAAAGGTTGTCAAATTGAATTTGACTTCCTTGGATATTTATTTTAAATTGTTAAAATAAAATATTTTTTCCTTTATTTTTTTGCTAATTTCGGCCAAGACCTTAAATAAATATAAGTGTTATATTTTTAAGTTGCAATTGTTGACTTAGTTGAATAATTCATTAAAGTGTAATGATTAGAAAACAAGTTGACAAGTTGTAACTTTAATGAAACAAAAATAATATCTAGATATTATTTCTTCACCAAATTTCGGCCAAGGCTTATTTGGAGGAGTATATATTGTTTTGTTTCATTTTTAGGGTTAAGAAGTTCTATACACAAAATAAACATAAAAGAAAGTTGAGAGAAAAGCTTGAGGCTAAAGGAGAGAAAAGGCTTGAAAACTTGGATTTTGTAAGTCTTTCTTTAAAGCTTTCAACATGGAAATTGTTCTAACATACTTGGCATCATTTTGTGTTGCTTTGATGTTCTTTTCTTTTATAGTTATGTTTATTTGGTTTTGAACTTTGATGAAAGTGATGAGCATGTATAATGGAGAAAGCTTGTGACTAGTGTAGTTATAAGTATTCTTTTATGGTTTTGGAAACCTTGTTGCCATCTAGAGTTGTTGACCCACTCTTAAATGACCTAGAATGTTCTATAGTTGTTTCATTGTGTTGAGACTTGATTGGATGGAAGAAACATGATTGAAGTATTGATTTAACCAATTTGGTCTAATTTGTCCAATTTGATGAAATTGAAAAATTAGGGTTCATGACCAATTCCAAATTTGGGGATTTTCATATATGTTGTGCATTTGGATGTGTATATGATGCATATAAAGTTTCATGTCCATTGGATTACATCTTGATGTGTTTTGATGCATGAAATGACAAAGTGCACAATTTGGCACCAAGGTGGTGCATTCGGCCAAGGGTTGGAATTTGGGGATTTTGTGTTTTGGTGTTTTGATGTTTTGAACATGCTAAGTTCATCTTAGAAATGATTTAGATCATTCAAAATTGATTAGATCAATTTCGGACTAAAATGGACAAAATACCAATGTAAGGGCATTTCGGTAAATTCACTTAAATGATTTATTGAATTTTATTTCATAATTTGATTATTGGATAATTAAATAAATATGTTTATTTAATTAATCCGAGAAAAAGTTTTGAAATCGGAAGATTCTTCTTCGATCCGCCGCTTCCGCTGCGTTACCGGATTCAGCCCCTAAAACCCCTACACTATGCACCAACCCAATCTCTGAACTAGAGTCCAGGTACACGAACCTATGCCGCCATCCTGCTCTGAAACTAGGATTAGAGGCGTACATCATATCGCATCCCCCTAGTCCTCTAAATGTACACATGTCTCATAAAGTCAATTCTATTACTGTCTCAAGTTAAATACTAGGGTGAGTTTTTCCCTCATGCCCCGAAAAAAAAAAACTAAATCTCATGTTGAAAAAACATTTCTTTGCTAAATCATTACTATCTGAAACAACTGTAAGTAAATAATGGCTAACGCCCTATTGTTGAAATAGTCTCAATCTATAAAAAAAAACAAGTAAATCAATAAAATCAACTTAAAGAAAGAGGTGTCCACTCACAGTTTTTGGAGTCTGGCTGGTACTGGATTCTTTACCGAAGAAAGTTACGATTCCTGTAGATAATCTAGGGTCGGAAACATAATTAGCATGTAAGTTATAACAATGAATATCGGAAATTAGCTAAGCTAAATGATGTATCATCATATCTTATTTATAAGGTTTATCGTGCTTATGTCTTGATCTATGATATGCATATGAACTGATACGAGACCCATAAGGTGGCCTCAAGCATGCTAGAGAGAAACAGAGGTGGCTTAAAAATGATTCGGGCCTCATTTAGAACTCGTGTTGCGACGCAAATGAATTTCAGTTTTTTTGGCACGCGTCGCGACGCAGATTCCTTCTTACGTCGCGAATCTGGAAAATCAGATTCTGCACTTGGTTCTTCAAGTTTTCTTTCCTTAACCAATACATCCATAATGCTCCCATATCAATTCTTATCACATAAACTATGTTATTAAACTTCAATAAACACATATTCTACATCCAATTATCAACCTTAACTACTCACTAATCCTAAAAATTATTAATTTAACCAAACTTTAAAACCTCCAAATCTCAAATCATCCAACTCCACTCCATATCAATGCTTCCAAACCAACAACCAACATACAATACATCATCTTACACTCCATTCTACATGCATTAAACCATCAATCATCAACAATTTAACCTTTAATTCACTTCATCTACTTCACCAATTTTCACCCAATTTTAACAAATGAGGTTTACCAATTTTTCTATTGACTCAAAACAAAAAGAATCACATATTTATCATCATACTCATATTCACAACACAATATAAATGCCAAATCATCAACTCACTATTTTTAAGAAAATGGGTCATGGATTTCTTACCTTTTTTTTTTCTTGGTTTTCTTGACTTCCTAAACTCTCCAAGGATTGCCATGATCAATTTTTGCTTCATTTTCCTTCTTTCATTCTCCTCGTCTTCTTTCTTTTCTTTTCTCTTTCTTTCTTCTTCTCCTCATCCTTCTTCTTCTTCTTCTTCTTTTTTTCCCTCTCTTTCTCTCACGTTTATTTCTTTTCTTTTTTGTTTCCAAATTTTTGATTTGTAAATAGTAAGCCCTTTATATAGGGGTACTTAAATGATATAAGGAAGAATGTAGAAGAGTGTAGAAAAGTGGAGAAGTTCTGAGATTTTATCACTTGGGTCCGAAATCACTATTTATCTGAATTTTGACTTATATTTTTTATCTGCTTCTGGTCCGAATTTGGGAAAATGTTCAACGCGGAAGTTGTAGGTCTCGTTCTCAGATTTCAGAAGATATAAAATTCATAAAAATCGGAGATCGTATGAAAACATTATGACCTAAATACCATGGGTGGTCCAAAGGAAACACGGTACGGTCTCGTCTCCGGACTTCAAGAAATTTACCGATTGTCCCCAAAGTCATTCCACGAGCATATTTGAGTCCCAACATAATTTATTTTACATGCCTTCATCCCGTACGTAACATTATCACTGTAGGCAGTAATAAAAACTACTGGTCGTTATAAATTCTCCCCCCTTAAATAGGATTCGTCCTGGAATCCTTTCTGGTGTTTAACTCGCGGTCTTCCTAGTTTCCAGAATATCTAAAGATTCTACTATACTTATCTTTTTTTTTCTAGCCTCTACTAGCTACTTGATTTTTTCCTCTATTCTCTTTGTAAAACTCGTGCTCAGTATGTATCATTATTTCTTTTCCGGATCTTTAGTTGTACTCAATATATCTTATCTCCAATATCTCTTTCTTATAGGTCTTTACTTATGCTCCACAATTTCTTAATTTGATCAGATTCTTAGTTGCTGATACCTTGACTTTTACTAAAGATTCTACCTGTACTTAGTATTCCTTTGTTCCATTTGTCCAACTTGATCTTATTATTCTTTCTCATCACTTAACTATTAACTTTTTATTCATCTTTTACAACCTTCAGCAGTCTATAAGCTTCTCTTCTTCAAGTTCCAAAATTTCTGCTTCCTAAGGGGGGTTTTGGAGTTTTCTAACTTACCAATATTTCCTAGTGGTTCCTTTGGATTTGGTTATGGTTAAAGCTTATATTCTTTCGTACTTTGCTTTCAAAGGTCATTAGTTACATTCTTGCCAATATTCCGTTGCTCGAGGATTCATTTTCTATGACAATCTTAGCTTCATACTAACTCATTTCTTCATTTTTGTACTATGATACCAATCTACCAAACTACCCATCCTTCACATCATTCTACTATCTACTAAGAACTTCTTTGGTCTAAGTTTCTACCTTTTTACCTGGGGAATATCTTCTTTCTTTATGTACTTGTCATCTCCTCAGACCTTGGTTTCTTGAAATATCAGTTTTTACTTGACTACTACCTTATTTAGGTATTGTTCTAACTTAACAACTTCCTTTTCTGTCTCTCAATAGCTTCACTTGTTCATTCTTGGACTACATCTATAAGTGTCATCTCTTTGATCTTTCTTTACTATTCTTTTGTATCAACTCGTCTTCTATACTCAATTACATACTCGAATATCTTCTCTTTATTGATTTCTTTACTAGGGTAAACCTATTTTCTTGGTTCTATATCATATTACACTCTGTCAATACTTATTTACTATTTCCTCTCCTATTTGTTGTTGCGTCTTGACAATTTCACTTTCAATACTTGTATCAGCTAACCTTTTTATTTACTTCTTCTACTTCGTTCTGCAACAAAATCTACTATGGGTCGTATCTCTGTTCCCTTACTCAAAGGATATTTGTCTTCATATGTTCTTGGTTATTCTTAACGCTGTCCTTTACATTCTTATCGTATGCTTAACTAGTACTTATTATCTTTGTTATCTTAGCTAATAGCTTCTCTTTAAATCTCTTACTTAGACTATTGATGAATACTAAAAAGTGCATATTTATTAGACGATAAGTTAATCATTTTATACTTATAGTTTCACTAATCCCCTTAAATGGACACATTTATGAAATAATAATTTAAAGTTATGCTTTGAGTGCTTTTACTGTGTTATTTTATATTTTTGTCAGGAAAAATACTACTCGGAAGCTCGACGGGACAAATTAGACGTGAAAAAAATAATAATAAAAAAATAGAAATTCTGCAAGCACATCGTAAATTCTGCAAGCACGTCATAAATTCTGCAAGCACGTCGTGACACGTGGAACCTTTGTGTCGCGACACGTGTCCCTAACGTGGCTTCGACATTCTCTGACATATGTCCCCAACGTGGCTTTACTAGATTCTGACACGTGTCCACAACATGCATTCGCTGGTCTGGGTGGCCAAGTTGCCTATAAATAGGAGCGTCCAGCATTATAAATTTTCATACTTTATTTCCTGATTCCTCTGTAAATCTTGGAGAGAGTCTTATTTTTTTTATTTACTTAAAGCTTTTTATAATGTCTTTTTCTTTCAATAATAAAAGTACGAGTATGTTTTATTACAAAATGAGTAGCTAATTTTTTTCTGCTGGGGTAAGGGTGAAGCTTTTATAATGGAAACATAGATTAAACTCGCTTCTATTATAATAAATAAATTGAAATCTAATGATTAAAACTTGATTTAATTCTAGATTAATTATTGACAATCTTTCTACCGCCTTTATGGCCGGTTTTATCTTTCTACCGCCTTTATGGCTGGTTTTATCTTTCCACCGCCTTTATGACTAGTTTTATACGATTTTGGCCTAATTACGTACCTTGGTAGGTGATTAGTGGTATTTATATCACTATTTCCTACTCATTTAACCTAATATTTTGTATAGTTTCTCGGGTTTTGTGAACATTTTGATGTGTTTTGTGTTATTTTGCAGATAAATAAAGTTGGGAAAGCATTGGAAGCAATTTGGGGCCAAAATAGAGAAAAATTGACAAAATACCAATTCAGTAAATTATCCGCGTCGCGACGCCAAGACCTTCCGCGTCGCGACGCCTAACGTGCACCGAACAGTGCTAACGTGTGCCGGGTCCCCAAATCAGAATCTGAGAAAAGTTTGACTTTGCTAACGTGCGCTGTGCCACGTGTCAACATCACAGCCGATCTGGTAACATGCGCCATGCCACGTGTCAGAATCCTACGGTGCCGACAGTCATCATCGCCACGTGTGCCACGTGTCACTCCACGTCATTGCCACGTCATCAGCAACATCACCAGGTTGACCAAGTCAAACTGCCACCTCACCGCCACGTCATCATCAGCCAATCACGAAGTGCCATGTGTCGCAATCCTACGGTGCCGACAGTCTCTTTCCCACGTGTCGCCACGTCACCGCCATGTCATCGCCACCTCAGCGCCACATCAGCATCAATCATTGAGTATCTAATCCTTATCTGACACGTGGCGGATAAGAATCTCATCAACCAATCAGAAGCCGCCACGTGTCACAATAATTTAAGCCCAACTACCTCGCCACATGTCACCTTATCAGCTTATCCAGAATCTGCAAACAGACGAGCCAGAGCTTGCCACGTCGACAGAAGCTGGCGTAGCGACGCCAGAGGCCTTGGCGTCGCGACGCTGGAAGCCTACCAGGGCCTATAAATTCAGCTTCAAATTTCAGAATTTGTTGTACCACTCTCTCTCTTATATTCTATCTAAAGAGAGAGTTTCTCTCTCTAGATTCTTTTAGTTTTTTTTAGTTTTTTAGTTTTTAATTTTTGGTTTTGTAAATAATTTTAATTACGTTTTGTTAATATAGTAATTTACTTTTTTACTTTTTACAGTTTTTACTATTTACCATGATGAGGTAACTTCCCCAGCTAGAGTGAAAGGTAATTCTTTTACCGTTACTATTTAGATTAATCTCCCTTAAAAATAATATATTCACTATTTAAAATATTGACTTAAAAAGGATACCGCCAGATTGGTCGGTTGGTAATTCATTTTAATCTGGTTTAAACCTGACTAATAAAGGATACCGCCAGATTGGTCGGTTGGTAATATTATCACAAGTTTATATATTATTTTATGGGAGATATATAAAATAGTAAATAGTAAATAGTAAAAGTAATTCCTTTTACCTTAACATTTTATTTTATTTTACTTTTCAGCTTTTACTTTATGTCTTTTACTTTTCAGTATTTTTACAATTTTACTTTTAAGTTCTTACTAGCCCTAGTTATGAGTTAGTTATCTGGGGTTGTGATGAATTCTAATATCACCAGTTTATAAGGGGTTATTTTATAGTTTGGGTAATTTAAAGGTTTACTTATTAAGTCTTAAGCTTAATGCTTCTTGTTGTCTGATCACCAATAAGATTGATCTGGTAAATCTAAAATGAACTAGACATAGGGATTTTAGGTTTCAGCCTTAGACTTAATAGCCCACGATCTTCCTTGATGATAGATAACCCTTTAATAGATTTCCTTACAGGATAGACATATACCTGTCGGGCGGGGGTAGCTATAATTGGAACTTAAACTTAATGAATCCAGATAATTTGGTTGACATAGACATATGGTTCAGTGGGTTAAACTGGGTATTTGCGTCTGACCATCGACATAGGCTTTTGCATAATTTAGTGTTCCAGGTTAGTAAACTGATTTATTACACAAACATAAAATAATCACTTCATCTTTTAAAAGATATTAGAAGGATTCACAACCCTAGATCTTTGTGTCTTTTGTTATTTTCCTTAGTATTTTCTTTTGTTTATTTTATTTATTTTAAATTAAGGAAAACCACATTCAACCAATCAAACAATCATTCTCTTCACCCTCAATTAGATATCTGTAAATAAATAGATTCAATAATTAATAACAATAGTAGGAATTAAGTCCTCGTGGGATCGATATTTTTATACTACTTGAACGATACGTGCGCTTGCGTTATACGTGTGTGTTTATGCCGGTCAAGTTTTTGGCGCCGTTGCCGGGGACTTATATTTCTTGAGTTGTTAATTTTGAAGCTATCTAATTTACTTGTATCTAATTTTCTTTATTTTTATCTGTAATTTTTATTTCTTTTTTTTCAGGTGATTGAAAAAAGGAACACTACTGGGAGATTGAAGATTACGAGCTTTACAAGAAGATACACCCCACATCTGGGAACAACAGTTTGGTTTTCTGAGGCCTGTTGTCCAGCCCAACAACTATCACTGGATGCCAGAACCAAGCAATACCACATTTTCTCAACAGAACACAATGGGGAGATGTGACATATGTAATGGTAACCACCCTAGAGATTATTGTGAATACAACTACCATCCAGGGTGGCAGAGCTATCAAAATCCTTCATGGTACGAAAAACCATCACATTTTCCATCTTATCCACCACCCACCTACAATGATCTTCATCAACAATCAGAACAATCAGAAAAAGATCAGATGATTGACATGCTCAAAGATGTGTTCAAGAAACGAGAAGAAAAGATGGATACAATGCTTGAAACATTCCAGAATCAACTCGAAAGTATTCAGAGACAATCAGAATCCATTCAGAGGATAACATATCAAATGAGACAATTCACAGAAAACCAGTACTACATACCTCAAGAACCAGTTTCAGATGACACTGATGAAGCCTTCGAGTACCAATCATTTCAAAATGACACTTCAACAGAGGAGGAGGCTGAGCAGTATCAAAAACCAGAGGTATCAGTTCAGGAGCCCAAACCGGCAAAGTCTCAATTTGACTTTTATTATTCAGATTCTGACGAGGATGAAGCTGATCTATTTGTACCAACTGCACCAACAACGGAGGATCAAACTTTCAATCCTCAAAATGAAGATCTTGGAGCATGCTTTACCATGATGTTTGAAGAAGATCTATCTGAACCATCCATTCCAGTCGTATCAGAGGATGAAAACCTAATGTCAGAAACATCTTTGCATCCTCAGGTTTACAATTTTGAAGCATGTATTTCACAGATGACAGATAAAGAGCTGAATACAAAAATTTTACAATACATCTGTGAAGAAAATATGGAACAAGAAGCAGAGCAAATGGAGGAGCAACTATCAGACCAAATTGAAAATCCAGAGCATTCAGGAGAAATATCGCTGTTTTGGGGAGTACAAATTAAAGATATCACCCAGAAGCTTGACAGAATGGAACTTCCATTCCAAGTCAAGCACCATATGAGACCTCCTGATTTTCCTTCTTTCTTTGCAGGAATCACTGGAACAACAAGGAGCAAAAAGGTGGCACGAGCACTGAATGAGACAAAACTCTCTTTGCCACTTTACCGTTGGAAGAGACCCTTCAAAAGCAATACTCACGGGATTGTCTTTAATCGGACATCCAAAACGACATTGAAACCTCCTTGACATATGGATTTCAGTCACGTCTGGCTGAAGACGAAAAATTTAGCGCTAGCAGGGAGGTAACCCATGCAATTTGTAATATTTGTTCTCATATTTTGTGTGAACTTTTTAATTTTGTGTGTTATTTTTGTAGGGAAAGGCACAAACGAAGCATTTTAAGACAGAAGGAATTGTGTTTGGCAATCAAAGATGAGAAACAATTCATTAGCGATGGCTGAGTAAGGAATGAAATCTTGAAACGCATCCTAATGAATTTATACTAAGCAAGTGGCGTATTGCGTACACAATTCCGTTGCCTTAATTATTTCTTTGATTCGCTTTTCAATTGTAATTATCTTTATTTTCGTAGACAGGATCCAGACTTTTTGACCTTTTACGATTTCTTTTGTTGTTTAGCTAACAATCGTCCTTTGGAAGATATTAGTGATATTATTACTCACCCTTTTTCAGGTACTATAAATTCAGCCCGTCATTGCACTTTTGAAGGCATCCAGAGTTGAGAAAGAAATACATAAAAAATGGAAGCCACTTCAAGAAGACGAGTTGAAAATATCTGTGTGTTTTGCGGTACTAGTGTTGGTACTAAGCCACAATACGTAGAAGCAGCGCAGGAATTGGGTCGAGTCTTAGCTGCAAGGAATATGCACTTAATATATGGCGAAGGCAATCTTGGACTTATGGGGATCGTTTCAAAGGCTGTACAGGAAGGAGGCAATCATGTTTTGGGAATCATCCCAAAACCCTTGGCAGAGGCAAATCTTATAGGATCATCAAACGGAGAGGAACTGATCGTGCCAGGTATATCTGAACGACTGGTAGAAATGATTAACCGTGCTGATGCTTTTATTGCTTTGCCAGGTGGCTTGGGTACATTGGAGGAAATGTTTATAGTATTATCTTGGGCGAACCTGAACATACACCAGAAACCAATCGGACTGCTCAACGTTGATGGATTTTATGATTTTCTTTGTGTGTTTCTTGATGATACTCGGAGAAATGGGTTCGTGTCAAAACCTTTGAAAGAACTCATTTTCACTGCCAGAACTGCTCCGGACCTAATAGACCAACTCATAGCCTATGAACCACAAGTTGACCCTATCCTTTCAAAGATAAATTGGTCCGAGAATGATCGTGGTAAGAGGCGTCAAATTAATCTGGATCTTAACCTTTAATTTCATGTAGAATTTCAGCAAACCAGGTACGGCCTTCTTAACTCTCCTTTTACTGTTTAAGACATTGGGGACAATGTCTCATTTAGGTTTGGGGGAGGAAATTAGTTGATTAGTACCTTGTTGTTAGTTTGTGTGTTATTCTTATTTTTAGTTCAAAATTTTTCGAAAAATACAAAAAATTTGAAATTTTTTTCAAAAATTACAAAAATATTTTGTGTTTTTATTTTGACTAAAAAGTGAAATTGGTAAGAGATAGTTGAGTAAGGAGTTTCCACTTCTGAGACGTATCTCAAGCCTATTTTCGAAATAAGTTAATTTTTTTTATTTCATTTTGAATTATTTAATTTGTGAATTCTCTTTAAAATGGACTAAAATGGATCTTCATATGCTCAGTTGACAGATATTATCAACATATATAGTAACATACGGACATGAGATAAAATTGAAAAGTTTGTAATATTCAGTGCTCTAGTTTAATTGGAGGAAACATCTCAAAAAGCATTAGAGTAAAAAAAAAACGTTTGAGATCCGAGTTATTAAGTCTGTAAGGGTGTTTTAACACCTAGTGCCCTAAAGCCAACTTGTTTGGGAGTCACTGGCCCAAAGCTCGTTACATGGATCGAAGATGCTGCAAAAATATATATATCTGAAGTCTGAGTAATTAAGTCCGTAGGGGTGTCTTAACACCTGGTGCCCTAAAGCCAACTGGTTTGGGAGTCACCGACCCAACACTCGCTACATAGATGGAAGATATTGTATATAAATAAAAAATAGAGAAAAATCAAAGAAAAAAATCAGAAAATGAGAAAAATTATTCCATTGCTATAAAAAGGTGTGAAATCTGATAGAACTTTAGGACAAAAATATTACTCTCTTATCAACTGCACTTATGACTGTTGTGGGCAAAAATAAGTTGTTTAATATTTTGTTGGCTATGTATATGAAGAATGGTAAATATAATCGAAGAATTTACTTATTCGGTAATTTAGAAAGAAACAAAACAACTAATAACTTGGAGTAGAAATTTCACCTGATTAGTCACTAACTTCTTTATTCTCTTTTCGCTTGTCTTTTTGCTTTTGTTTGCATTAGTTTTATTACCTGTTTACTTTTGTAAAATATTTGTGGGTATCATTGCTGTAAGCCCTCACGAGACTACAACTCGTCCACTAGGGACACCTAGGGGTTTAAAGGCTTGTTGCATACGCTAAATGCAATCGTGATCCCTACGAAAGTGGCTTAGTTAATTTTTTTTTTTTATTTTTTTTTGTGTTTTGCTCGAGGACTAGCAAAATGTTAGGTTTGGGGGTGTGATTAGTGGTATTTATATCACTATTTCCTACTCATTTAACCTAATATGTTGTATAGTTTCTCGGGTTTTGTGAACATTTTGATGTGTTTTGTGTTATTTTGCAGATAAATAAAGTTGGGAAAGCATTAGAAGCAATTTGGGGACAAAATAGAGAAAAATTGACAAAATAGCAATTCAGTAAATTGTCAGCATCGCGATGCCAATACCTTCCGCGTCAAGACGCCTAACGTGCGCCAGGTCCACAAATCAGAATTTGAGAAAAGTTTGACTTTGCTAACGTGCGCCGTGCCACGTGTCACCATCACAGCCGATCTGGTAACATGCGCCATGCCATGTGTCAGAATCCTACGGTGCCGACAGTCATCATCGCCATGTGTGCCACGTGTCACTCCACGTCATCGCCACGTCATCAGCAACATCACCAGGTTGACCAAGTCAAACTGCCACCTCACCGCCACGTCATCATCAGCCAATCAGGAAGTGCCACGTGTCGCAATCCTACGGTGCCGACAGTCTCTTTCCCACGTGTTGCCACGTCACCGCCACGTCATCGCCACCTCAGCGCCACGTCAGCATCAATCTTTGAGTATCCAATCCTTATCTGACACATGGCGGATAAGAATCTCATCAACCAATCAGAAGCCGCCATGTGTCACAATAATTGAAGCCCAACTACCTCGCCACGTGTCACCTTATCAGCTTATCCAGAATCTGTAAACAGACGAACCAAAGCTTGCCACGTCGATAGAAGCTGGCGTAGCGACGCCAGAGGCCTTGGCGTCGCGACGCTGGAAGCCTACCAGGGCCTATAAATTCAGCTTCAAATTTCAGAATTTGTTGTACCACACTCTATCTTATATTCTATCTAAAGAGAGAGTTTCTCTCTCTAGATTTTTTTAGTTTTTTAATTTTGTAAATAATTTTAATTACGTTTTGTTAATATAGTAATTTACTTTTTTACTTTTTACAGTTTTTACTATTTACCATGATGAGGTAACTTCCCCAACTAGAGTGAAAGTTAATTCTTTTACTGTTACTATTTAGATTAATCTCCCTTAAAAATAATATATTCACTATTTAAAATATTGACTTAAAAAGGATACCGCCAGATTGGTCGGTTAGTAATTCATTTTAATCTGGTTTAAACCTGACTAATAAAGGATACCGCCAGATTGGTCGGTTGGTAATATTATATCAAGTTTATATATTATTTTATGGGAGATATATAAAATAGTAAATAGTAAAAGTAATTCCTTTTACCTTAGCATTTTATTTTATTTTACTTTTCAACTTTTACTTTATATCTTTTACTTTTCAGTATTTTTACTATTTTACTTTTAAGTTCTTACTAGCCCTAGTTATGAGTTAGTTATCTGGGGTTGTGATGAATTCTAATATCACCAGTTTATAAGGGGTTATTTTATAGTTTGGGTAATTTAAAGGTTTACTTATTAAGTCTTAAGCTTAATGCTTCTTGTTGTCTGATCACCAATAAGATTGATCTGGTAAATCTAAAATGAACTAGACATAGGGATTTTAGGTTTCAACCTTAGACTTAATAACCCACGATCTTCCTTGAGGATATATAACCCTTTAATAGATTTCCTTACAGGATAAACATATACCTGTCGGGCGGGGGTAGCTATAATTGGAACTTAAACTTAATGAATCCAGATAATTTGGTTGACATAGACATATGGTTCAATTGGGTTAAACTAGGTATTTGCGTCTGACCATCGACAGAGGCTTTTGCATAATTTAGTGTTCCAGGTTAGTAAACTGATTTATTACACAAACATAAAATAATCACTTCATCTTTTAAAAGATATTAGAAGGATTCACAACCCTAGATCTTTGTGTCTTTTGTTATTTTCCTTAGTATTTTCTTTTGTTTATTTTATTTTATTTTAAATTAAGGAAAACCACATTCAACCAATCAAACAATCATTCTCTTCACCCTCAATTAGATATCTGTAAATAAATAGATTCAATAATTAATAACAATAGTAGGAATTAAGTCCTCGTGGGATCGATATTTTTATACTACTTGAACGATACGTGCGCTTGCGTTATACGTGTGTGTTTATGCCGGTCAGTAGGACTTGTTATAGACAAACGGTATCACCGCCTTTATGGCTGGTTTTATGTTTTTGGCATGCTTAGTACCTTGGTAGGACTAATTATTGACAGAAATGACTACCGCTTTTATGGCTGGTTCTTTTTATTGGCATAATTAATTCTTGTAATATATTAAGTGGGTAAAAATGGCAATTTTAAATTATGATAAAGCGGGATTTCTAAATGTTTAAAAGACTAAAAGTGGATCCACTAACTCCAGCATTTCCTTCTATTATTGTATTCCAACCTAAAAGCCTTCAACTACTTCAACAAAGTAAACTTTTCATTTCCGCATTGTTCATTATTCTATTTTGCTAAATCTTTTCTCTGTGGATTGACCCCAGACTCACTGGTTTATTTTATTACTTCGATACTCTTATACTTGGGAGTAAAAGACCATTTTTCGAGCATGTCAAGTTTTTGGCGCCAATGCCGGGGAAGTATTATTTAGTAGATAGAATATTTATTAATTTCTTCTTTCTCTACTTTTCTTTTCTTTATTTTTATTTCGTATTTTGTTTTTATTTAATTTATGTATCCATTTTTTCTTTATTTTTTCTTGTTTTTATGTAGACCCAATTGTCCTGATTAATCCTTGATGAACCCTGAACCTAGAAATCACACATATAGAGAGACCTTGTTCTTAATTTTTCTTGGTTACAGGAAACAAAAAAATCAACTGAAAAGGTGTTTGCTATTCATTAAAGAATTTTTCGAACCATCCCATATAAAGATGTTCACAGAAAGCTTCACGAAAACATAATTCAAAACATTGAGAAAAATGAACGAGAAATTCAATTGAGATCGGAATTGACGAGGGTTAGAGGACATTTTTAGATCTAAATTACTGCATCTGTATTTCCTTTATCTGTTCTTTAACTTTATCAGTTAATTTCTTTCTTTTATTTATTTTTGCAGTTTCATATTTTTGCATTTAGTTTGTCTATAAAGTTGCATGAAACACTGGTCTCGAACATCTAGTGGTAGATTAAAAAGAGGGTCTTCATCAACTTCATTGTTTGTAAGAATGGCTGAAAACCAAATTGAAAATCTGCATGCCCGAATTGAAAATCCAATTAATTAGGAAGAGAACGAGTCTCAGTTTGGAGATCTTAATCACCCTAGGACACTCAGACAATTCATGAACCCCACTAGGTCAGGATCACCATCTTTCATTATTTTTCCGCCAGAAGCAGGACGCTTCAATTTTAAATCAAGTGTCATCAATTTTTTACCCACATTCAATGGTCTAGAATCAGAAAACCCTTATCAGCACCTAAGAGAGTTCGAAGAATTATGTAACACTTGCACAAACCAAAATTGTAGCATGAATATAATTCGGTTAAAGTTTTTTCCCTTTTTTTTAAGGATAAAGCTAAAATTTGGCTACAAAACCTTAGGTCAGGATCTATTAGAACATGGGATGATTTACAAGAGCAGTTTCTTAAAATGTTCTTTCCCCCTCATATGACAAATTCCTTTAAGAGAAGAATCACAACATTCACACAAGAGTCGGGGGAAACACTTTACCAATGTTGGGAGAGGTATAAAGAGATGTTAAATATTTGTCCATATCACGGGTTTGAAACATGGAGGTTAGTTGCCCAATTCTACGAGGGTTTAACACCCAAGGTAGACAAGTAGTGGAGATGATGTGTAATGGTGAGTTTAGGGACAAAGATCCCGAAGATGCACTAGATTACCTAGAGCATATAACAGAGAATATCCAACAATGGGATACAATTGGTACATATGAGTCATCTGTTAAACCACAGCCATCTGGTAGAGGTATGTTTAACCTTAGGGAAGACCATGACCTTGCTGCCAAGTATGTATTTTTGTCTAAAAAAATTGAGGCTTTAGAAACAGTGAAGACGGATCATGTCAAGTCAGTTCAGGAAATCATATGTCAAATTTGTAGTTGAAATGAACATGTCACAGAAGTTTGTCCGTCCTTACCAGCCCTGAAAGATTGTCTCCATGACCAGGTCAGTTCCATAAACACATTCAATAGACCAAATCCAAACCCATGCTCACAGACCTATAATCCTGGTTGGAGAAACCATCTAAACTTCAATTGGGGGAATGATAACGAAGCACAACTTTCACACCAACCTCCCCAGTTTCACCAAAATTTCCGAAATTCCCAGAATTATGCACCATATGTCCCACCACCTAGGAAAATCATTGAAGATAACTTGAGTGCATTCATAGAAAAACAAGAAACCATCAATAACCAAAATGTACAAATGATGAATGATTTGAAGGAAACTTTTGATAAAATCACATCTGCTTTGGCCATTAAAGAAAAAGGTAAGTTTCCTACACAACCTCAGTCAAATCCCAATAGTCATCAAAACCCTCACGAGGGTAGTTCTGGAAGTTAACACTTAGACCAAGTCAAATCTATTTTTACTCTTCGTAGTGGTAAGACCATCCACAGAACTATTCTTGAACCTCATAAAATTGAGGAAAAATCAGAATCATAGGGTAAGAAAGCGGTTGATGAGCCATTACCCGTCGTTGATAATAACAGTTTTTCTCATGCACCTCCATTTCTCCAGGCATTAAAAACAAAGAAATTGAACCATTTCCCAGAGATTTATGAAATATTCAAACAGGTAAAGGTCAATATCCCTTTGTTAGATGTCATTCAACAAATACCATCATATGCCAAATTTCTGAAAGATCTGTGCACCGTTAAAAGAAAACACCACGTAAGAAAGAAAGCTTTTCTAGCTGAACAGGTATTGGAAGACGATGGAAAGATTAAAAATTTGGAAGAACTGGGAACATTGGAAGAAGAAAAACATGAAGAAGCACCCAATTTGGAGTTAAACGTTTTGCCAGAAGGACTGAAATATGTATTTCTAGAAGATAATCAAAGTTACCCTGTGGTAATTTCTTCTTCTCTCACAAGCGATCAAGAAGGTAAACTTTTAAATGTGTTGAAAGAACATAAACTGGCAATTGAATGGACTTTAAAAGACATAAAAGGTATTAATCCATTAATCTGCACACACCGAATACACCTAGAAGATAATGCTAGGACATATCGTCAACCCCAAAGAAGATTAAACCCTCACATGAAAGAAGTTGTAAATACTGAGGTCCTTAAACTTATTGATGCATGCATTATCTATCATATTTCTGATAGTAAGTGGGTAAGTCCTACACAGGTTGTACCTAAAAAGTCTGGAATCACTGTTGTAAAAAATGATAAAGAGGTATTAATCCCAACTCATATTTCATCTAGTTGGCGTATGTGCATTGATTATAGAAAATTGAATGACGCAACTAGAAAAGATCATTTCCCTTTGCCATTTCTTGACCAAACTTTAGAAAGAGTAGCTGGACACCCTTATAATTGTTTTCTTGATGGTTACTCGGGTTATTATCAGATTCCCATTGCTTTAGAAGACCAGGAAAAGACCACATTCACATGCCCCTTTGGCCACAAATGATAATATTCATTAAAAATTATATAAAAAAAAAAACAATTTGCAAAATGTGAAAAGTCATGCAACTTGCAAAAGATGCATGACTTGTGAAATTGAAAGAGAGGTGCTGGGCACCTATAAATAAAGGTGTTCAACACATCTTTAAGCTAGAATTCCATAATTCTTTCTTAAGAATTTGTGAAACAGACCTCTTGTGTATTTTTATTTTATTTTCTTTGTTGTAATTTCTTTTTTCTTTTATTAATAAAAATTATATGTGTTTTTATTCAAATCTGAAGTAGCTAATTTATATCCAACTTGGGACAAAAGGGTGAAACTCTTAGTATAAAAATATAAATTGATATATAAATATGATAAGAATGACATCGATCTTAGAACAGTCATGTAGTAATACTAGACACTAGGTGTTCTGATATTGGGATAGTATTACTATTATAAACTATTCTTAAAGTAAATATTCCTAATCGTTGATTTTGGAATACGGTCGAATTCTTATAACCTATAAGACTAGCACATGTCGTATATTGAAATTAGAGTTCCAATGGTTTAACCTAATGTACCATTAGCAAGAGAAGCTCGTATAGACATGTGGGTATTCATTATAGCGAATACTGAATGACTCACAGGTGATTCCTAATAGTTGGAAGTACACACCACCGTCAATAGGAATCTTCTCGAGTCGAGTAGCATATGTGATCCATTGACTATAAGATAGCATTGATTTTTATGTGTGATCATGTGCACTTTGATGTCATATATGTGAGAGTCCTTTCATGGTCTGACCGCTAGATGTTCGTTAGGTATGGATTGATGCACTTGTTAATCAAGTGCGTATCAAGATAGGATCCGTCAGTCCGTATATGTACCATAAAGGGGTTTAGGTATCCATGTGTGTAAATCACGATTCTTAAGACTCTGGCCAACAATGATCACATAGGGTGGATTTCATATATCAGAAATGGTGTTCTGATTAGTTATAAAGAATCATGGACATGTCGACATAACATGTGCGCCTTGGAAACTTGACGGTGTAATCTATGTTTCCTAAGCACAACTCGGATAACCTATGATGGAAGGATTGTTAAACATATATGATGACCTCGACTTGTATAGTTCGGAAAGGTCGTTTGTGTTCTTCGCGAATTCGGAGGTGGCCAAATTGCGTACATATAAGTTAGGCTTATATGAAGAACGTGTCTGGACTTAGAGAGTCCCATAATATGAAGTGTACTCGTTGAGCACTTGGGTAGCCGATAATATTTTATAATAAATAATATTTGATAAATTAAAATAATTAAGTGTTATTGGATAATATTAATTATTTACTTTGACCTAATTGGATTAATTGAATTAATCCAAAATCACACGAGACCTTTGTTGTAATTTCTTAAATATCTCTACCATTGGAGGATATTTTGGTAATTATAAATATGTAATAATAGGTGTATTTGGTTGATTGAATTGGATTAAATCAAAATGGTAGATAATGAACTAATCCATTTGTTAAACTTTGTCTTGACTTAATTAGATTAAATCAAAGTGGTAGCAAAAGTGATTAGTCATATCTAATTATACATATTTGGATAAATTGGATTAATTCCACCTAAAAGTTTATTACGACTTTTATTAATTAAAAATTGCATAAGTTTTTCTATTAAAATTTGTGAAAGTTAAAACAATCAAGATTTAGAAATATTAGCATATGTAAAAGCAGTGTTTAAAGAAACTTTGGAAGTTCTCTACAACATTTCATCAAGGGGAAATCAATATTGGATCTTGGTATCAAGTTTCCTAGCATTGGATTCAAAATTTGATCTTGGAATCAAACTTGCTAACTTTGGAAGTTCTCTGCAACATTTCAATATGGAGAAGAAGATTGGATCTTGAAATCAAGCTTACTAAATAAGTTTGATCTTCTCTAAAGATATGTTTTCATTAGGGAGTTGTTTTCATTAATGAAGCATATAGTGATGTATTATGTATTGGATGCATAATAATATAGCTTGATGTTGAAATTAGGCTAATGAATTATGTATGGATGTTTTAAAGCATAAACAAAATATGTTTGTGATTGGGTCAAAATATTTATGTTGGAAATAAACATAAAATTAGAGTTTAGAACTCTAGATAATAACTTGGAGCTATGGCTACCATTCTAGAATCACTTGACCACCTTTGAGTAACCTAGAATTGTTCATGAGTCACTTTCTTGTGGGATTCTATTTTGGTTTGTGTTTTGGATTCAAAATTTACGAATGTGCGTATTTCGAATAAATTTATATTTTTGTAAAAATATTTGATATTTTGAAAAATGTGATTTTATTCTTTAATATGTGTTGATGTTGGTTTTGATGTTAAAAAAAAATAAGTTTAGGTGTTTGAAAGTGTTTAGGGAAAGTTGAAAGCAAATTAGGTAAAATACTCAATTTGTATCATCTCTATGTTTCCATAAAACTGATGCTTTAAAAAAATATTAAATGCTTGGGCTTGTCTATAATACCCCATGGGTATCACATACCCAGGGGTATATTGACCATTGGATTCACTTGGACTGAATCCAACGGTCAGATTTAATAATTTAAAAAAAAAATTAAATAGTTAAAAAAGAAAAAATAACCGGTAAACCATTTTTTAACTGGTCATAATTATATATTTGTTTCATCTCAACTTTCTTCCACCTAATTCCTTAGTGACTCTTTTCTCCTTCTTTTTATTTGACCTAATTCCTCAATGACTCACTTCTTCATGGGCAGGTCAGTTGCTTTTTTATTTTTTATTTTTGGCTCTACTTCATTTGCTTGTTTGCTCAATCAATAACAAAGCTCATGAATTGGTTTCAGAAATATCATGTTGGATGTGGACTGGTTTCAGAAATACCTAGAAGCATTTTTGAACCAAGACATTCAATATTTTGACACCGAGGTTCAAACCAGTGACGTCGTATATGCCATTAACAATGATGCAGTGATGGTCCAAGATGCCATTAGCGAGAAGGTGAATCTAAAATTTTCAATCTTTATTCTACTTGTTTTCATCGATTGTTCTATTTTTTCTAATTATGCTTTTTGTATGTGCAGCTTGGTAATTTCATTCACTAGATGGCAATATTGATAACTGGATTTGTTGTTGGTTTCACTACTGCGTGGCAATTAGCTTTGGTCACACTTGCAGTTGTTCCTCTCATTGCTGTAATTGGAGCTATCCATGCCACCACTTGGCCAAGCTCACCGGCAAGAGTTAAGAAGCTCTATCACAAGCTGGAAACATTGTAGAACAGGTAAAAAAAATGCAAGTTTCAATGATTTTTCCTTCTTTGAGTTTCAATTTTTTTATTTTTTTAGTAAAATTCTCGGTTTTCCCCATCTGGGTATTGCTGATTTTAACCTCCCAAAAAAAAATTGCAGACAGTGGTTCAAATTAGGGTCGTATTTTCATTTGTTGGTGAATCTAGAGCATTACAAGCCTATTCATCAGCATTGAAGGTTGCTCAAAGGCTTGGTTACAAGAGTGGATTTGCAAAAGGGATGGGTTTGGGCGCAACTTACTTTGTTATGTTCTGTTGTTATGCTCTTCTTCTCTGATATGATGGTTATCTTGTTAGGCATCACTTTACCAATGGAGGGCTAGCTATAGCCACCATGTTCGCAGTCATGATCGGCGGATTGTGAGTCATACTCTTAATCTCTCGTTCAAACATGCTTTACATTTACATTTCTCCATATTAGTTTTGTTTGCTTAAACTCTCTTTTATCTGCAGGGTTTTGGCACAATCAGCTCCAAGCATGTCCTCATTTGCAAAGGCAAAAGTTGTAGCGGCAAAAATTTACCGTATAGTTGACCATAAGCCTAGTATTGATAGAAATACTTAAACTGGTTTGGAGTTGGACTCAGTTTCTGGACTCGTAGAACTGAAAAATATTGATTTCTCATATCCTTCAACGCCAGAAGTTCAGATCCTTAACAACTTTTCCCTTACTGTACCTGCCGAAAAGACCATTGCTCTGGTTGGCATCAGTGGTTTCGGTAAAAGCACAGTGGTTTCCCTCATTGAGAGATTCTATGATCCTATCTCAGGTAAAATAAATTAGCTAAACCAAGTTTTTACCACTGCTAAGTTCTTCAATTAGAATGTGTTATTGCAGTTAATTTAGTTATGAGGTGCAAATTTATGAAATTTGTATAGGACAAGTGCTGCTGGATGGGAATGACATAAATTCACTGAAGCTGAGATGGTTGAGGCAGCAAATAGGACTTGTGAGTCAAGAGCCTGCACTTTTTGCTACCACCATTAAAGAGAACATATTGTTGGGTAGGCCAGATGTTAATCAAACTGAGATTGAAGAAGCTGTCAGAGTTGCCAATGCTCATTCATTCATTATCAAGCTTCCGGATGGCTTCGACACTCAAGTTAGTTAATGATATCACATTTTAGCTTCAGATCATAATAAAAAATTCACACTAAAACTCTTTACCTCATTTACCATTAAAAAAAATATATACCATCAAATAGCATCCATTGGGTTATTGTCCTTTTGGCTGTTAGGAGAAGATGAAGTTAATAATGGATCTTGACCAAAAGTGTCATGTTTTGGTTGTATTTTTAATGGCATATATAAATTGCAACATTTTTTTAAAATACTGAATATTGAATAGATAGATAATTTGGTCAGCAAACAAACTTAACTTTATTTTATTTGGTAATTTATTTTTATTTAATGAAGTCAATGTAAGTCTATCATGCATGAGTTTGTAAGAAGGTAACATGCTTCAGTCAAAAATTCATTGTTGGGAAATACTAAGCATCCCAAGACCATTTCAAGCATTGAAAATAAGTGCGAATACAACGAGGGAGTTGCGGAATACTCACATCGATCGGTTGAGCGACGCGGTAGGCAACAAAAATTTGGTTTGTGCTCACTGTCACAGCTCACGACAGTGCAGTTTTTGATCTCCTCCATTTCGGCTTCAAGCTTTAAGAATCAAGCTCCAAGCTTTGTGATTTGATTCCAAGCTCATGGGTGGACTTCCCTATCACATTCACATGTCTTCGTAGTGTGCTAACACTCTTGATTTTGCCACAAAATCATGACCTTTGGCTTCCCATTGCTCTCGGTTTTCTGGGCAGAAAACAGAAGCATGAACTGCCCACCATGGGCGTGAGAGGAGAGAAGAGAGGAGAGTGAGAGAGATGGTGTTGGTTGGTGAGAAAAGTGTATCAAATACACTTAATCAATTTCCAAAATTAAATACTTATTTTCTCTTTCCAAAAGTCAAGCCTTTAAGGCTCCAACCACCAACATCAACTCCATCAATCAATGAATAGTGACTGGCGTCAATCACTCGAAGTGAAAGACATATATCACTTGATTGACGGATGATGTGACGCTAGATGCGACTAGCGATTTGACGCTTGATGTGATTTGCGTGCCGTACTCAATTTTGAAATGCGAATACGTTCGCAAATAATCCCGAGCTCGGGTTCGCTAATTCCAAATTAACGAATTTTCTGTTGCGACGTAATTAAATGATTATGCCTAGCGGAATCACTATTCACGTCGCTAACGAATTAATTCTAAATTAACTCGTTCGCCCGAATTAAAATCTAATTTCAATTCCGCATCGAAATCCAATTTCGTTTAATATATCGAATATATTAATTAATAAATTAATTCCAAATTAATCGTTATCTCTCTTTAAATAATATTTTATCGCAGATAAAATATCTCCGTAATTAATCTCAGATTAATTTTCTCTCATCTTATTAATCCCAGATTAATTAAAAGTGCAAGTCATACGTCATCGGTGAATCTTTGGGAAGCGACCCATGAGATCCCCGGATATGTTGGCAGTAAATTCGGTCGTCGGACAATCCGAACACGTAAGTACCTAGTACTACGTTTATACCGATTTACAAGACAAGGTTGGCTTCTAGCAAAGCGCCATGCCTACCCAATTCTCCAGTATCGTATATCAGGCGTAGTATACGTAGTATTGCGTATTTCGATCTAGTATCGTATGATCACATGCAAGGCCTGGGGCTGGTACAGTGTCTGCCCCGTACGAAGCATATATCGGATTACGAGCAACTAGTCTCTTTAATATCGGATAATCATGACCAAGTCATATTATCCCGACGGTTGTAACCTTTTTAGAGAACCAGTTCTGTATCCCTACGCGATCATCAACTCCATATGACTGGAGTGATACTTCCGTCTTGACATCACACCCAACACACTACGATTCTCGATATACCCAGAAGAGGCGTATACAGAAACCGGTTAAAGCCCTGGACGACCAAAACCAAAGTATATTGATTGTCGTAAGTATTAGCGGTGCAAGTCTCAGGTTCAGACCAAATACACCTACCCTGATTTCGGACTTCCATAGACACATAGTCCTACTACCAATGGAATTCCGAGGGGGTCTTATCCAGAGCGAAGCTGTTTCCCATATCATCGGTAAAACACAACCTCATATTACACTTGCATGAGTATCCTATACCCAAATATATGAGAACTATGTCGTTGTGCCCTCACAACGTGCATAAGTGTAATACTAGTCTTTTACGTATTTATCGATGTCCAATCTCGATAATACTCTGACTAGGGATATTTAATGATTTATCCTTCGTGGACTGATACTGTCTCATAACATTCTCAATCCAGGAAGAAATCATAGGGACCTCCTATCATTTATATATCTTGGTGATCTAATCACAAATGATAAGAGTGCAATCTCCTTTGTCACATAGTTAATTTGTACAACAACACCATGATCTATACAAATAGTGACGCTATGGGTCATAATTGTCCAACAATCTCCCACTTGGCCTATAGCCAGTCACTCGAGCGTCTGACACCCAAACTATGTACGGTTGGCTCAAACTGCTGAGAAAAGGCTTTCGTCAGCAGATTTGCATGATTATCATCTAATGTGATTTATTCGATCATCACATCGCCATGATGTATGATCCGAACGAATCAGATGAATATCGAAGTATATATCTGGATCGTTGATGAGACCATTGATTCTTTAGCCTGTGCTGACGCCTAGCTCAGCTGCTAACAAAACTATATCTAATCTAATTAGATTTATTGTTGACCCAAAAGGCTTATATTGCGGCCTCAGTTGCAGCAATAACCCACATTTGTTGTTTATTCGGTAACAGTATCTTGCTTGGAAGATTTCCAGCTCACTGTTCCGTTATTCAAACTGTATAGTACCGTTTGCGACTTATAGTTGTTATATCGGTTAGGGAACTTGCTACAGTGATCCCAGTCACTTCAAGTTCTCCTTCTCCATAGATTAAGACAACATCCTTAGATCTCTAAGATACTAACGGATGTTCTTAACATCAATCCAGTGACTATCACTTAGATTGGCCTGTTTGTGACTTCATATGCTCAAAGCGTATGAGACACCAGGTCACATACATTTTTCAATGTACGATTTCTCAGAGAATGTTAACAACTTAATCTATCCCAGTAGATCTTTATTCCTTGAATAAAGGTTGTTTCTCCCAAGAATTCCACGGAGAATTTTCTCGAAAGCCAAGCTTTCACCGATTGTTTTATGGGAATATCATTTCCAAGAAATGTCGTATTATCATTATTTTATAGGACAGCCACTGTCAGTGCGCTCCCACTAACCCTCTTATATACACAAGAATCATTTCGTTTTGAATTAAATCATATACCATTATGATTACATCAAAACGACAATTCCAAGAACCTAATGCTTGATTCAATCCAAACATGGATCGAATAACCCGCAAACCTTGTTTGCTAGTTTTGGTACGAAAAAACCGACAAGATGTTTTAAACATCCTCCAAAAGGTTTCCTTTTCAGGAAAGTGATTTTCCTGTTAAGTTGACATGTTTCATAAATGAAACACGCAGCTTTAGCAAGCATTATCCAAATGGATTTACTCTGGCAACAAGTAAAAGGTTGAATCGAAATCAACACAATGTTGATAACGATACTTTTCCGCTAAAAGCCTAGCTTTACACGTTGGTATGTTGCCTTTCATGTATGTCTTCCTCGAAGACTTATATAGTACCAATAGGCACAATGCCTTGCGGTACATCAACTAGTTTCCAAACATAGTTGATATACATGGAATCCATTTCGGATTCATGACACTTTGTCATAATAGGGAGTCGATACCTTGTATCACTTCCTCATACGTAGTCATTTGGTATTCCTCAAAAGATTAACATATTTATAAGGTGAGATCGGAAACTCATACCCCAGGTTGTTTTCTGACTCTCTCCGACATACGCAGTTCTTGTGTATTTGAAGATTAATGTTATAGTTTCATCCTTGATGAACTATCTATGTTTCATTAAGGATTCGGTGCCTTGAACAGTATTACTCCGATTTTCATCGAGTTATACTATCCTCTCACTTACCACTGCATATTGGTATTCCTCTCAGGAAAACCGCATGGTGAGAAACAATTACATTGTTCTCTTGTGAGTTGTATAAGTACTATACTTATGTATCCCTAGGATAACCTACAATTGGCACTTGCCCGATTTGGGTTTTAGTTTGGTATCATCCAAACATATGCCTAGCATTCCCAAATTATCAGGAATGAGAAAACCCAGTTTCTTTCCTGTTCATATCTAATATGAATTCTGTCAAATAGATTTTTAATGGAACCTTATTCAAAATAAGTTATGCACTGTTAATGCTTATCCGTTGAAGGAAATGGTAGCTCAGAGCGACTCATGATTAACCTTATCATGTCCAACAAAATTTGGTTACTCAGTTCGGACACACCATCAAACTGACATGTTCCGGGAGTAGTCCTCATTGAAAGAATACTATACTCTTTCAAGTATAAGAAACTTATTGCTTAAGTATTTTCATCAAGGTCTAACCGTGACGGTTAATACTTTAGCTGGTCTGTTTGTCTACTTCGTGTCGAAACTTTAAAAGTTTCTGATTTGTGTTCTAAGAGAAACACATAACCATAACGCGATGCCACATCCGTAAAGGTCACGAAATATTCATATCCACCTCTAGCCTAGCTAGACATGGGCCCACTTGCTTCACTATGAACTAGGGCTAACAGATCGGTGGCATTTTCACTTTTACCAAGTAAATGTGTTATAGGCACTTTGCCCAATAAACTAGATTCGTAGACTTTATTTGAGTAGAATCAAATCAGTCCAAGTACCCACTCTTCGAAAGTGTGGATATACGAGTCTTGTTTAATTGTGTCACAATCAACAATGCCACAATATGTTTCTCCTGATCAAATCAGTTTGAGCTGTTTGTTTGTCATTTTATACGTTTGAGATTTATTTATATTCAAAATATAAATGTTGTTATTCACATCTAATGTGTATATCTCAATATCATCTTTATATAATGAAACACTTCAGTGTTCTAGAATATAAAGGTTCACCCGCAGCGGGTTAAACACTGATATAGAGATAATATTTCTAGTCAAACTAGTTACATTATAAAAGTTTCCAAATTTAGGTACACACCCGAGGGTAGTTCCTAAAATTAGGTATCTACGGTTAAAACAGCGACTTTCGTCCCGTTTCCAATTCGCAGATTAATCTCAATTGATGTCAGTATCCTGCTCATAGCAGATTCTGAACATCAATGCATATTTATGTACCACACTAAGTATTTAAAATCTAATTTCAATACTAGTAATGAACATAATTATGACAAACATATTTGAAGTCAGAGCCTTTCTCGTTCTTCAATTCCTTCATGTCTGCTTTGTCCAAATGGCAGTCATGCTTCCGCGATCCCGTTTGCCACATTTAGTCAGACATTTTGTGATATGTCCTTTATCTTTCTAAAAGATTATAATGATTTTGCCTTTGCCCTTTTCAACATTCCAGAAGCCTTTTGCCAAGCCATGGCTTTCTAGAATATCGAAGTAAGGTGCGCCTTGTGCTACTTGCCTATTGCAAAGTTTTACTTTATCTCCTTGAGAATAGTCATTAACTCTCCAAGAGTTATTAATTGCAATTTAGTACTTCTAAGATCTATAAAGATCTATGAAGATCCTTCAATTTCTTTATCATACTTTAAGGATCTAATCCTTAGTTCTGATTCAGAAATTAAGGACTCTACTTGACAAGTTTAATGGATTAAGCATTTAAGTTATCATCACATTAATCTTCCAAAGATTATGCTCTACTACTTGCTTAACTCCAGGCTTAGGCTTAATATGTTATTTTATCAAATAAAGTAACTTATTAGTTTTTCCAGGATCATCCTGAAAAAATATTCCCAATTTGAAAATTAAACCATTTAAATACATTTTCCCCAGGATTATATTTTAAATGTCAATCTTTCAATTTCTATCTTGATTCTAATAGTCCAACTATTTAATCAACGATTTAGGTACTATTTATTATAATGATTATTATAGTCCAACTATTTAATCAACTATAATCAATTATATTGATTACTATAATCCAATTATAAAATCAGCTATAAATGAATAGTTAGAATACAGTCCAACTGTTAATTAAAACAACGTTTAAATATTAGTCCAACTAACATTTAATTTATTTGACGAATGATATTTGTTTGAGCGCGTATGGCAAGTAATTAAACGAGTATTGCAAATTCAATTCTTGCCTCCCACTTTTTTTCGGCGAGCCTCTAACCCTCTGTCGAGTACTCGGGAAACCGTGTTTCCTAGCGGGCTAGGATCCCGTTAAATATCACACAATCTTGACTTTGGCCAACAAATTGTATGATAATTAACTAGGTAGATCTCTAAGATCAATTGGATCCAATCCAATTCCTAGATCCAGTAGGAGGACATCCAAGTCCGTAACATATATCTCATATATGCCAATACATCCAATGTATTGCCTAACCTTTTTCCTCTGAATCAACTAAGCATTGGCTTTGGCACAACAAACTTAGTGATCCCAGTTAAGCGCGACCCATTGACCATGGAAAGCTTCGTAATCAATGTCGATGGACAAGAAGTGGTCTTGACTTTGGCCAACAAACCACAACTTGGACAAGACACCAATATGGAACAAAGCTCTCGTGATTCAAACACATCCTCGACGGACAAAGGCCTTGACTTTGGCCAACAAGCCAATGCCAGTCTTAGATCTTGAGTAAGAATCACTCAATGGAAGGAAAAACGCTTAATATTTGCGAGGGTTTTTCTAGTGCAAATTGGCAACCAATTTATTATATTTGTTAAGGTCTCATCATCATACAGCCTAAAACATGCATTCTAAACACATAATAAAGCGCGTATAAATAAATAATAATGATATGCGGATAGATACTTTACACATTTATCCTAGATAAAATCTATCTCTTTCTCTCTCCCGCTAGCACATGTATTTACTTCTACCCGTTACACTACACTTCTAAAGAAACCTCATTTACATTGAGGGGAATATGTGAGAAGAGAATACAAAGAATAAGGAGGTAATAAGGCTGGACACGCAGGTCCAATTTAATAAATTCCAAATTTATTACAACAATTTCTAAAATTGCCCCACCCATCTAATATCCATTTGATATACATTATTCATGCATCGCAACCATGTATTCACACAAGCATGTTATCAATCAATCTAATCAAATTAATTATCTGATAATAGGGACCATCCAATGTTCAAACAACGATTTGATTTTTGCTCGAGTCAAACTCGTTTTGCGAATAAGTACTTAAAGTACGATATTCGATTTAAATTAAACTACATAATAAATCCAATTTAATATCATTTAATACTAATCCATTTATTTAATTCCAAATTAAATACTACACTTTATTTCATTAAATAACCTTTACGATTTAAATTCCAAATTTATCGTTACAGGTCTCAAAAGCCCGATTAACGTCAACGTTCAATTAATTAAAGTCCAATGGGCTTTGAATTAATTTCTTAAGGCGTGGACATGGTCAACTCGGGTCGTACCCCAAACCAAAGTCCAATCCGAGAGTTACCCCATAAGCCAAAGAAATCAATTTAGGCCCATTAGGCCCAATTAAACTTAAGGTCCAGTAGTGCATTGGGCTTTATGGAAACGGTTTTGGGCCTAATGGATCCAACAGTTTCCTCCTAAACCAACTTAGTTACAAACAAGCCCACATAAGCCCAATAACAACATTGTTGGACAAAATGACCCATAAGCGTCACTATTTGCACAGATCATTGTGTTGTGTTGTAGCAAATTCAATATGTGACAAGGAAATTTCACTCTCATCATTTGTGATTAGATCACCATAGATATATAATGAAGAGAGGTCCCTATGATTAGTTCCTGGACTGAGAATGATATGAGACAGTATCAGTCCCCGAAGGATTAATCATTAAATATCCCTAGCCGGAGAATTAATCGAGACTGGACATCGATAATGCAGAATAGGCTAGTATTGCACTTGTGTGCGTTGTGAGGGCACAACGGCATAGTTCTCATATATATAAGTATCGGATACTTATGCAAGTGCGATAGGAGGTCGTGTTTCAACCGATGGTACGGGAAACAGCTTCGCTCTGGATAGACCCCTCGGAATCCCATTGGTATTATGACTATGTGTCTATGGGAGGCCGAAATCAAGGTAGGTGTGTATAGTCTTAACCTGAGACTTACATCGCTAATACTTACGATAATCGATAGACTTTGGTCTTGGTGGTACAGGGCTTTAAACGGTTCTGCGTACACCACTTCTGGGTTATCAGAGAGTCGTAGTGTATTGTATTGGTGTGATGTGTGAGATGGAAGTATCACTTCAGTCATAGTGGAGATGATGTCACGCAGGATACGGTACTAGTGCTCTTGAGTGATGCGCATCCAATCGGGATATTATGACCAGGTCATAATATCCGATTATAGAGACTATGTACAAGACATCCGATATGTGCTTCGGACGGGGCAGACACTTATCCAGCCCCAGCCCTAGCACGTGACTATCCGATACTGGGCCGATATGCACAATACAATGGTATACTACGCTTGATACAGATCTTAATATTCTTAAATGAATATGACCGGAGAATTTGTAGATCATTGCTTTGCTAGGAGCCGACTTGTCTCGTAATCGTAAATCGGTAGAGAACGTAGTACTTGGTACGTACGTGATTCGGATACACGACGACCGTATTTACTGCCAACATATCCGGGGATCTCATGGGTCGCTTCCCGATAATGCACCGATGACGCATAACTCGCACTCATTAATAATCTGGGATTATATAGAAGAAAGAGAAAATTAATCTGGGATTAATTACGGAGATATTTATCTAGGATAAATATCGTCTATAGAGAGAGATTGATTAATTGGAATTAATCGGTAAATTAATATATTCGATATATTAAACGAAATTAGATTTCGACGCGGAATTAAAATTAGATTTTAATTCGGGCGAACGAATTAATTTAGAATTAATTCGTTAGCGACGTGAATAGTGAATTCGCTAGGCGTAATCATTTAATTACGACGCAACGGAAAAGTTCGCTAATTGAGAATTAGCGAACCCGAGCCCGAGTGTGATTGCGAGCGCATTCGTATTTCGAATTCGAGTGCGGTGACGCAAGTCACATCAAGCGTCAAATCAATCGTCACATCAAGCGTCAAATCAAAAGTCACTTTGAGTGATTGGTGATTGATGATTTGATTGATGGATTGAGTGAAAGACACACATCAAATCACTTTATTAAAGTGACATTTGAATAGTGATGTTAGTAGGTGAAATAGTGACTTGTAAAGACTTTTGCCATTTACTTTATTTGATAAATATTTTTGGTAATTGTTTTTAATATATTTTCAAGGCAGTGGGGTTTTGGCTTCATTCATCTTCAAATCGCATAACCGATCAATGTAAGTATTTCTCTATCTTCGTTGGTGTATTCGCACATTAATTTCATGTCTTGTTTGATCTTGGGACCTAGATAATAACCAACAATGGCATCAAGAGCTATTGGTTCAAGCATGAAAATGTAGGGCTTAAAATTGGGTATTTTGATTTTGAGCATGATTTGTTAAATTGATTGATTGAGCATGTTTTAAATGATCTTAATTGAAGTTGGATTGGATCAATTTCAAGAAAATTAATTTGGAATAATTTCCCCAATTTATTCAGTTGGCCGAATCTTCAAGCATGTTTGGAAATTTGGAATTTTTTTCATTTTGATTCATTGGATGGGTTGTAATGATGTTGGATGATGTTAATTTGAAGTCAATTAGATTGAATTTTGAATTGAACATAAATCCCAAATTGCTTGTGTTGGCCGAATGTTATGCCCTTTAATGTCTTGGATTTTTGATTTTATGAACATTGGATGTATTGAAAATCTTTAGGATGTTGATTTAATGTCGATTGTGGTTCGATTGGATTGAAACCAAATCGGACACAAAAATCCATCTTTGGCCGAGACCTTTAAGCATGTAAATGGGTTTGATTTTTGATTAATTTGTGTTGGACACCAATTGATGAAATGACCATGATTAATTATGTAAATTCATGTTTTAGAAATGTTGATTGGGTAATTGATCATGTAATACACTTTGGTAATTAAATTGGGAAAATTGGATTTTTTTGAATTTAATTATTTGGGCTCCTATTTTTGATATTGGGCTTCTAATGTTGTAATTGGGCTTGATTTTATCAAGTTGGGTTAGGCCAAGTGGATTGGATCCAATTGGGCCCAAAACCTTAACCATAAAGCCCAAATGCGACTAATGAACCTTAAAGTTCAATTGGGCCTAATGGGCCAAGATTGATTTATGGGCTTATGGGGTAAATCCCGGATTGGACTTTGGTTATCGGTTTGACCCGAGTTGACCAAAAGTCCACGCCTTAAGAAATCAATTAAAAGCCCATTGGACTTTAATTGAATTGACGTTGGACGTTAATCGGTCTTTGAGACGCGTTATGATTAAATTTGGAAATTTAAATCGTAAAAGGTTTATTAAATAAAAGTGTAATATTTAATTTGGAATTGAATAGTGAATTAGTATTAAATACATGTTAAATAGATTTAATGATGTAGTTTAATTTAATTCATGAATTCGTACTTTAAGTACTTATTCACAAAAACGAGTTTGACTCGAACAAAAATCAAATCGTTGTTTGAACATTGGATGATCACTTAATTATCAGATTAATTAATTTGATTAGATTGATTGATAGCATGCTTATGTGTGTGAATACGTGGTTGTGTTGTATGAATAATGTATATCGGATGGATATTAGTCGGGTGGGCAATTTTAGAAATTGTTGTAATAAATACGATTTATTAAATTGGACCTGCGTGTCCAGCCTTATCACCTTCATTCTCTTTGTATTCTCTTCTCACCTATTCCCCTCCATGTAAATGAGGTTTCTTTAGAAGTGTAGTGTAACGGGTAGAAGTAATACAAGTGCTAGCTTGAGTGAGAAAGTGAGAGATTTGATCTAGGATCAATGTGTAAGTATCCATCCGCATATCATTATTATTTATTTTCATACTTGCTTTATTATGTATTTAGAATGCATGTTTAAGGGTGTATGATGAGACCTTAACAAAGATAATTAAATTGGTAGCCAATTTGCACGCGAAAAACCCTCGTTAAATATCAAGCGTTTATTTTCCTTCCATTGAGTGATTCTTACTCAAGATCCGAGATTGGCAGGGGTTGTTGGCCAAAGTCAAGCCCTTGTCCGTCGAAGATGTGTTTTAATCACGAGGCTTTGTTCCATATCGGTGTCGTGTCCAAGTTGTGGTTTGTTGGCCAAAGTCAAGACCACTTCTTGTCCATTGACATTGATTACGAAGCTTCCATGTCAATGGGTCCGCGCTTGACTGGGATCACTAGGTTTGTTGTGCCAAAGCCAAGGCTTAGTTGATTCAGAGGAAAAAGGTTAGGGTATATACATTCGATGTATAGGCATATATAAGATATATGTTTGGGACTTGGATGTCCCCTACTGGATCTAGGAGTTGGATGAGATCCAATTGATCTTCGAGATCTACCTAGTTAATTATCATACAATTTGTTGGCCAAAGTCAAGATTGTGTGATATTTAACGGGATCCTAGCCCACTAGGAAACACGGTTTCCCGAGTACTCGACAGAGGGTTAGAGGCTCGACGAAAAATAGTGGGAGGCAAGTATTGAATTTGCAACATTCGTTCGAATACTCGCTAAACGCGCTCATCTATATTTTACTCGTCATATTAATCAAAAGTATTAGTTGGACTAATATTTTATGTTGTTTTAAATATATATATATGTTGGACTATATACAAACTCATTCGATATATAGTTGATTTTATAATTGGATTATAGTAATCAATATAATTGAATTAAAATTATAATTGATTAAATAATTGGATTATTGTAATCATCATTATAATGAATAGTACCTTATTAAATTGATTAAATAGTTGGATATTGTAATCAAGATAAAATTGAAAAATTGGATATTAAAATATAATCTGGGTTAAATGTTTTAAATGATTTAATTTTCATTGGGAGTTTATAATAGGTTACTTTATTGGATAAAATAACTTGTTATATCTAAGCCCATAATTAAGCAAATAGTAGAGCATAAAATCTTTGGAAGATTTATGTGATGATGACTTTAGTGCTTAATTTAATATACTTGACAATAAATCTATCTTTAGATTTAAAAGGTATTAAAATTGCAATAATAATTCTTGAGAAGATAATTGACTATTCTAATAGGGAGAAAAGTCAAAGTTTGCAATTGGGCAAGTTGCAAGGTGCACATCATTTCGATATTCTAAAACCCAAGGCTTGGCCAAAGGTTTGTGAAATATTGAAAAGATAATTGACATATCCCAAAGTGACTACCTTTTGGATATGGCAGACACGAAGGAATTAAAGAAAGGGCGAGGCTCTGACTTTAAAATATTTGTCAAAGTTATGTTCACTACTAGTATTGAAATTGGATTTTAAATACTTAGTGTGGTACATAAATATATGTATTGATGTTCAGAATCCGCTATGAGCAGGATACTGACTTCAAGCCGAGATTTCTCTGCAAATCGGAAACGGGACGAAAGTCGCTGTTTCGACCGTAGATACCTAAGTTTAGGAAACTACCCTTTGGGTATGTACTTAAATTAGGAACTGTTATAATGTAACTAGTTTGACTAGAGACATTATCTCTATATCAGTGTTTAATCCGTTGCGGATAGACCTTTATATTCTAGAACACTAAAGTGTTTTATTATATAAAGATGATACTGAGATAAACACATTAGATGTGAATAACAGAATTTATATTTTGAATATAAATAAAATCTCAAACATATAAAAAATGACAAATAAATGGCTCAAATTGATTTGATCAATAGAGACTTATTTGTGGCATTGTTGTCTAGGACACAATTAAACGAGACTCGTATATCCACACTTTTGAAGAGTGGGTACTAGGACTGATTTGACTATTCAAATAAGGTCTGCGAATCTAGTTTATTAGGTAAAGTACCTAAAATACTATTTACTTGGTAATAGTAAAAGGGCCACCGATCTGTTAGCCCTATTCATGGTGAAGTAAGTGGGCCCATATCTAGCTAGGCTAGATGTGAACATGAATATTTCGTGACCTTAACGGATGTGGCATCACGTTATGGTTATGTGTTTCTTTTGAAGAACACAAATCGGAAACTTTAAAGTTTCGACACGAAGTAAATAAACAGATCGGCTATAGTACTATTCCGCCACGGTAAGACCGTAATGGAAAATACTTAAGCAGTAAGTTTCATACGTACATGAAAGAGTACGGTATTCTTTCATATGAGGACTCCTCCTGAGACACGTCAGTTAGACGATGTGTCCGAACTAAAAACCGAATTTTGTTGGACATGATAAGGTTTATCATGAGTCGCTCTGAGCTACTGTTTCCTTCAATAGGATATATATTACAGTGCAAAACTTATTTAGAATAAGGTTCCATATAAATCTGTTTGACAGATGTCATGTAGGATATGAACAGGGAAGAAACGAGTTTTCTCATTCCTGATAATTTGGGTATGCCAGGCATAACGTTTGGATGATACCAAACTAAAAGACCCAAATTGGATAAGTGCCAATATAGGTTATCCTAAGGGAAACCATAAGTATAGTACTTATAAATCTCACATGAGAACAATGTGATTGTTGCTCACCATGCGGTTTTTCCTGAGAGGAATACCGATATGCAGTGGTCAGTGGGAGGATAATGATACTCGATGAAAATCGGAGTAATACTGTTCAAGGCACGAAATCCTTAATGGAACACAAATAGCTCATCAATGATGAATCTATACCATTAATCTTCAAATACACAAGAAACTAGTAGATCGGATAGAGTCAGAAAACAACCTAGGGTATGGGTTTCTGATCTAACCTCATAAAGATGTCAATCTTATGAAGGTATATCCACCGACTACGTTTTGAGGAAGTGATACGAGGTATCGACTCCCTATTATGGAAAAGTGCCATGAGTCCGAAATGGATTCCATGTATAACAACTATTTTGGATACTAGTTGTTGTACCACAAGGCATTGTGCCTATTGGTACATTAAACGTCTTCAAGGAAGACATACATGGAAGGCAACATACCAACGTACAAAGTTGGGCTTTTGACGGAAAGGTATCGTTATCAACATTGTGTTAATAACGATTCAACCTTTTACCTGTTGCCATTGTAAATCCATTTTGAATATGCTTGTTGATAACTGCGTATTTCATTTATGAAATGTGTCAGTTATAGATCAAAATCGCTTTCCTGAAAAGGAAACCTTTTGGAGGATGTTTACAACATCCTGACGATGTTTTGTATAACCGACAAACAAGTTTTGCGGGTTATTCGATCCATGTTTGGATTAATGCAAGCATAAGGTTCTTGGAACTAACGTTTTGAAATAAATAATCATAATGGTTTATGATTTGAATCAAAACGAAATAATTCTTGTGTATATAAGGAGGAGGTTAGTGGGAGAGCGCACTGACAGTTAAATTCCCATATAGCAATTGATGAAAGCTTGGCTTTCAATAGAAATTCTCCGGTAGTATCTGGGGAGTAACAACCTTTATTCAAGGAATAAAGATCTACTGGGATAGATTTGGAGTTGTTAACACTCTCTGGGAAATTGTACATTTAAAATGTACTTGATTTGGTGTCTCATACGCTTCGAGCATATGGAGTCACGATCAGGTCAATCCAAGTGATAGTCACTGGATTGAAGTTAAGAACATCTGTTAGTATCTCAGAGAACTAAAGATGCTATCTTAACTATGGAGAATGAGAACTTGAAGTGACTGGGATCACTGCTGCAAGTTTCTAACGATTAAATAATACGGTACTATTAAGTTTGAACACTGGGACAGTGAGCTGGAAATATTCCGAGCAAGATAACTGTTGCCGAATAAACAACAAATGCGGATTATTGCTGCAGCTGAGGCAGCAAAAGAAGCCATTTGGATCGAAATAAATCTAATTAGATTAGATATAGTTCTGTTAGCAGCTGAGCTAGGCGGTCAGCACAGGCTAAGGATTGAAGGTCTCATCGACGATCCAGATATATACTTCTATATCATCTGATTCGTTCGGATCACACATCGAGGCGGTGTGATGATCGTATAAATCGCGTCAGACGATTATCAAACAAATCCGCTGACGAAAACCTTTCCTCAGCAATTTGAGCGAACCGTACATAGTTCGGGTGTGGGACACTTGAGTGACTGGCTATGTGCCAAGTGGGAGATTGTTGGACAAAATGACCCATAGCGTCACTATTTGCACAGATCATTGTGTTGTTGTAGCAAATTAACTATGTGACAAGGAAATTGCACTCTCATCATTTGTGATTAGATCACCATAGATATATAAATGAAGAGAGGTCCATATGATTAGTTCCTGGACTGAGAATGATATGAGACAGTATCAGTCCCCGAAGGATTAATCATTAAATATCCCTAGCCGGAGTATTATCGAGACTGGACATCGATAATGCAGAATAGGCTAGTATTGCACTTGTGTGCGTTGTGAGGGCACAACGGCATAGTTCTCATATATATAAGTATCAGATACTTATGCAAGTGCGATAGGAGGTCGTGTTTCACCGATGGTACGGGAAACAGCTTCGCTCTGGATAGACCCCTCGGAATCCCATTGGTATTATGACTATGTGTCTATGGGAGGCCGAAATCAGGTAGGTGTGTATAGTCTTAACCTGAGACTTAATCGCTAATACTTACGATAATCGATAGACTTTGGTCTTGGTGGTACAGGGCTTTAACGGGTTCTGCGTACACCACTTCTGGGTTTATCAGAGAGTCGTAGTGTATTGGTGTGATGTTGAGATGGAAGTATCACTTCAGTCATAGTGGAGATGATGTCACGCAGGATACGGTACTAGTGCTCTTGAGTGATGCGCATCCAATCGGGATATTATGACCAGGTCATAAATATCCGATTATAGAGACTATGTTACAAATCTAAATATTATGACATTACGTGGAGATGATCACGCAGCCCTAGCACGTGACTATATGATACTGGGCCGATATGCACAATACAATGTGTATACTACGCTGATACAGATCTTAATATTCTTAAATGAATATGACCGGAGAATTGGTAGACATCGTGCTTTGCTAGGAGCCGACCTTGTCTCGTAAATCGGTAGAACGTAGTACTTGGTACGTACGTGATTCGGATACACCGACGACCGTATTTACTGCCAACGTATCCGGGGATCTCATGGGTCGCTTCCCGATAATTCACCGATGAACGCATAACTCGCACTCATTAATAATCTGGGATTATATAGAAGAAAGAGAAAATTAACCTGGGATTAATTACGGAGATATTTTATCTGGGATAAAATATCGTCTATAGAGAGAGATTGATTAATTTGGAATTAATCGGTAAATTAATATATTCGATATATTAAACGAAATTAGATTCGACGCGGAATTAAAATTAGATTTTAATTCGGGCGAACGAATTAATTTAGAATTAATTCGTTAGCGACGTGAATAGTGAATTCGCTAGGCGTAATCATTTAATTACGACGCAACGGAAATTTCGCTAATTGAGAATTAGCGAACCCGAGCCCGAGTGTGATTGCGAGCGCATTCGTATTTCAAATTCGAGTGCGGCGACGCAAGTCACACAAGCGTCAAATCAATCGTCACATCAAGCGTCAAATCAAAAGTCACTTTGAGTGATTGATTGATTGATTGATTGATTGATGGATTGAGTGAAAGACACACATCAAATCACTTTATTAAAGTGACATTTGAATAGTGATGTTAGTAGGTGAAATAGTGACTTGTAAATACTTTTGCCATTTACTTTATTTGATAAATATTTTTGGTAATTGTTTTTAATATATTTTCTAGGAAAATATATAAGGCATTTTTAGGTAAATGCTACATAAGTCTTCACACAATTTTCATCTCTTTCTCTCACCATTCTCTCATCTTCTTCACGCCAAAATGAAAGAAAACTCATTGTTTTCATACCAGTTCAGGCGTGAACTTTAGGGAAGGAATGAGTGGTTTTCATGGTGAAAAATCAAGTGCTATCACACTTGCGACTATTGCGAAGGTGTTAGGGCGGTTCACCCATGAGGCGGGATCCATTCGACGAAGTTTGGATCTTCAAAATGAGATCCGAAACTGCCCAAACCAGTGAAGAATTCTGCACTAGTGGGCGTGACCAAGGCAGTGGGGTTTTGGCTTCATTCGTCTTCAAATCGACATAACCGATCAATGTAAGTATTCCGCTATCTTCGTTGGTGTATTCGCACATTAATTTCATGTCTTGTTTGATCTTGGGACCTAGATAATAACCAACAAATAACAAGCCCAAATCCAATTTTAAGGCCCAACATAATTAAATTACCAAATTCCAAATTCCCAATTTAATTACACAAAGTGTATAACATAATTAATTACCCAATTAACATTTCTAAAAACATCAATTAGCCTAATTAATCATGCTTATTAACAAAAAAACATGTCCAACACATTTCATCAAAAATCAAACCCATTCATGCTTATATTGTTCTCGGCAATTTGGGCAATTTGTGTCCGATTCGGTTTCAATCCAATTAAATCCACAATCGACATTAAATCAACATTCCCGAATGATTCCAACTCATCCAATGAATCAAAATAAAAAAAAAATTCCAAGACAAATAGGGCATCATATTTTCGGCCAAGCCTAATATTTTGGGGAAGAATGTTCCAAACACAATTTCTTGAAATTTATCCAATCAATCTTCAATTCAACATCAATTAAACATACTAAATCATCCAATTTCATTAATTCATGCTCAAAATCAATTTGCCCAATTTTAAGCCCTAAAATATTTCCATGTTTAACCTTGCTCGGATACCATTGTTGGGAAATACTAAGCATCCCAAGATCATTTCAAGCATTGAAAATAAGTGCGAATACAACGAGGGAGTTGCGAAATACTCACATCGATCGGTTGAGCGACGCGGTAGGCAACAAAAATTTGGTTTGTGCTCACTATCACAGCTCACAACAGTGCATTTTTTTATCTCCTCCATTTCGGCTTCAAGCTTCAAGAATCAAGCTCCAAGCTTTGTGATTTGATTCCAAGCTCATGGGTGGACTTCCCTATCACCTTCGCATGTCTTCGTAGTGTGCTGGCACTCTTGATTTTGCCACAAAATCATGACCTTTGGCTTCCCATTGCTCTCGGTTTTCTGGGCAGAAAACAGAAGCATGAACTGCCCACCATGGGCGTGAGATGAGAGAAGAGAGGAGAGTGAGAGAGATGGTGTTGGTTGGTGAGAAAAGTCTATCAAATACACTTAATCAATTTCCAAAATTAATTACTTCTTTTCTCTTTCCAAAAGTCAAGCCTTTACGGCTCCAACCACCAACATCAACTCCATCAATCAATGAATAGTGACTGGCGTCAATCACTCGAAGTGAAAGACATCTATCACTTGATTGACGGATGATGTGACGCTAGATGCGACTAGCGATTTGACATTTGATGTGATTTGTGTGCCGCACTCGATTTCGAAATGCGAATGCGCTTGCAAACAATCTCGAGCTCGGGTTCGCTAATTCCAAATTAACGAATTTTCTGTTGCGACGGAATTAAATGATTATGCCTAGCGAAATCACTATTCACGTCGCTAACGAATTAATTCTAAATTAACTCGTTCGCCCGAATTAAAATCTAATTTCAATTCCGCGTCGAATTCCAATTTCGTTTAATATATCGAATATATTAATTAATCGATTAATTCCAAATTAATTGTTATCTCTCTTTAATTAATATTTTATCCCAGATAAAATATCTCCGTAATTAATCCCAGATTAATTTTCTCTCATCTTATTAATCCCAGATTAATTAAAGGTGCGAGTCATATGTCATCGGTGAATCTTTGGGAAGCGACCCATGAGATCCCCGGATATGTTGGCAGTAAATTCAGTCATCGGACTATCCGAACATGTAAGTACCAATTACTACGTTTATACCGATTTACAAGACAAGGTTGGCTTCTAGTAAAGCGCCATGCCTACCTAATTCTCCAGAAATATCCTTACAGGAATAAGGATCTATATCAGGTGTAGTATACGTAGTATTGCTTATTTCGATCCAGTATCGGATGATCACATGCAAGGCCTGGGGCTGGTACAGTGTCTGCCCCGTACGAAGCATATATCGGATTACGAGCAACTAGTCTCTTTAATATCAAATAATCATGACCAAGTCATATTATCCTGACGGTTGCAACCTTTTTAGAGAACCAGTTTTGTATCCCTACGCGATCATCAACTCCATATGACTGGAGTGATACTTCCGTCTTGACATCACACGCAACACACTACGATTCTCGATATACCCAGAAGAGGCGTACACAGAAACCGGTTAAAGCCCTGGACGACCAAAACCAAAGTATATTGATTATCGTAAGTATTAGCGGTGCAAGTCTCAGGTGAAGACCAAATACACCTACCCTGATTTCGGACTTCCATAGACACATAGTCATACTACCAATGGAATTCTGAGGGGGTCTTTTCCAGAGCGAAGCTGTTTCCCGTACCATCGGTAAAACACAACCTCTTATTACACTTGCATGAGTATCATATACCCAAATATATGAGAACTATGTCGTTGTGCCCTCACAACGCGCACAAGTGTAATACTAGTCTTTTACGTATTTATCGATGTCCAATCTCGATAATACTCTAACTAGGGATATTTAATGATTTATCCTTCATGGACTGATATTGTCTCATATCATTTTCAATCCAGGAACAAATCACAGGGACCTCCTATCATTTATATATCTTGGTGATCTAATCACAAATGATAAGAGTGCAATCTCCTTTGTCACATAGTTAATTTGTACAACAACACCATGATCTGTACAAATAGTGACGTTATAGGTCATAATTGTCCAACATTCATGTGCAGGTATAAGACCAAAAAAACATAGAACGGTGGTTAGATATACAATAGAAAAATGAAGAGGACAAATGGCTCACTAAAAAAAAAAAGAAATGTTAAAGGTCTTGAGGGATTAAAATAATGATGGGGAAGAAAATGTATTGATGATCGCTGCTTATAAATTATGTTTACTCTGCACCCAAGGCTTCAAGTCAAAAGAATCAAAATTTTCATTTATCATTTTTATTTTTATTTAAGAGAGGGTAACAAACCTTGCTATCTAAACAATACATTTGAATTTGATAAGAAAGATCATATAGCCTGAGAGAAAAGAATAATATACTGATATGTAGTCAAATTGATTCTCTGTTTTTCTTTTATTTTCTTGTTTTCATTTTCCCACTTGCATTCAGCTATTTTATAAGCTTTTTTGAAGATGAAATATAAAACTAATAATAGTTGGTACATCTTTCAACATCACATAATTAGCTAAGCAGTTGAATATTGAATATTTATTTTTATATACATTTCTTAAATCTTCAACTGGCTGATGAATGCTAGTATGTTACTAGTATTTTTCACCAAATAAGGTAAAGAAATTCCAGGGTTAGTTGCATTCATTAGATTTATTTGTTTTGGATGGTATAAATATATTGAGTTGAGGTTCTTGGGTGGTAGATTTACTGACTAGTTTCCTTAACTTGTTTTATATCATTTGGACCAGCATGACTCTCAGGAAGCAAGAGTGACAATAGCATTGCAACTTATTGACTCTTCATTGAATGACAAACGTGATGAGGTCTTACAGTTTGCAATGGGAGAATATAACACACAACAACAGCTGAATTCACTGCAAACACCAAGAGTGAAACCTCTGAAATTGTCAGTTAGAATGGAAAAGAACACTAAAAAGAAAGGTCTTTTACGGAGAAAGGCTTGATATTTGCGTAACTGAGCATAATCAATGCATTTTATGTAGCCTAAAAATTATTTTATGTAGTAATTGCATTTTGTACACTGAAAAAATGTGAAATTTAGCTGAAAATTATGTAGTTAATGTATTTTGTAGACTGATAAACTGTTAAATATGGCTTCAAATTATGTAGTCAATGTATTTTGTTAGGAATAAATGTACTGATAATAGTGAATACATTTTGTAGTGATTTCATTTTGTAGTGAATACATTTACTGAAAATTATTAATGCATTCTCTTTATGCAGTATGCAGTACTACATATTCTTATGTTTCATATTGATTACATCTTGATTACATCCAAAATATTGATACATTTTGATTACAATGATTTTTAATTTGAGGTCTGTAAACCTGCCATTACAACATCCAAAAATATTTCTACGTACTGATTACAGTACTTCTATACGTCGGCCAAATATGGAATAAAAGACTATATAGAGTAATGCCACCATGTGCAGTTTTCGTAACATGACTGTGAAGATATTCCAAAAATATTGCTTTCACTACCAAAACCTGCAAATGTTTCCATGTTCATTCAGTTTTGTAATAAAAAATTCTCAAAATCATTCAAATATTAATACCTGCAAATACTTCTGAGGTCGATGGCGTTGGATACGTAGACGACGTTAGACCATCACTTGCAAAACCTACAAATATTTACCTACTAGTTAATCTTTGTATAAATAATTTTTTTTAACAAACTAAAAATACAGTAAATAGAAGCAAATCTAGTAAATTATTCCCCCATTTAAAGCATAGATCAGAACCAAACCTTTTTAATTTCAACCAGTATGAACATCACAAACCATGCTTGTGAATATCCGAAATATTATTAATTATAACCAAATTAATATTTAGATAAATAAATAAGTAAAGAATTGATTAAATTTTTCAAAATTTTCAAATTTCTTTTTTGAATGAAATAATTTTTCAGTTATTTCGGTCAGTTACAGATATCTGAATTTTCGATTGGTTTATGATATGGATACATGTTATTTTAATTATTAAACATGTAATAAAACCAATAACTTTGAAACTTAAGTTCATAGTAAATAAATGTGTGATTAACAAAAATATTAAGTAGTTATATATATATATATAAAAAATAGATTCATCTTCATGCTCATTAAATTTAGTAATTCTCAACATTTCTAATAAATATTAACAAAAAAAAAAATCATCTTCATGCTCATTAATTGCCGTAATGAATAAAAATTATAAGCGACAATAAAAAGTATAAAATTGAACTATATGTTCATTAACATATGTAATTAACGAAAATTATAAGTAGATATCAAGATTATTAACTTGTGTTCATTTAAAAAAATGCTCATCTTATATAATTAATACAAAGTCATTTTCATGCTCATTAGCTTTCATATTAAATAAAAAAATAATTATGAGCAAAATTTAAAAATTTTACTTCATGCTCATTAACTTTAGTAGTTATCCGAAAAACTATGAATTATAACCAAATTTACTATTTTAGATATATATTAAAAGAGTAAATAATTGATTAATTCGGTTGCGGATATCCGAATTTTTCAATCGGTTTCGGATATGGATACCATCTATTAATATATATCGATTTGAGATATTGTATTTGATCTCGATTTCGTCGAAAATGATCGGATATCCAACCGTTGACGTACCTAATTCTAAGTAAATATTAGGGGTGATCACGGTTTCGGGTCAAACCGCAACCCGACCTGAACCGCACCAATCCGAACCGCATCGCGCGGTTTTAAAAAAAATTAAAAATGATTTCGGGTCAATCAGAACCGAACCGTAAATTTCGGGTCGGTGTGCGGTTTTGACCCAACCGCGACCTGAACCGCCCAAAACCGTAAATTTTGACTCAAACCGCGACCCGAACCGCCTAAACCACCGACCCGTGTTCAAATTATATATTATTTTATATTTTTCTTCTTCTTTAACCATGAAATTTAAGATATTTAATGATCATATGACAATATGCAATGTATAAATGAAAATTAAGTATTTTTTCTCTTCAATTATTATGTGAAAACACAAAAAATTTCCTTTAAAAAATTTATAATCCAAACCGCCGACCCGAACCGCCCAAACCGCCAACCCCAACCGACGCGGGTTTCCTTATAAAATTTGCGGTTTCGGTTTCTAATTTCCCAAACTGCCAACCCGCACGATTTGAAGTGAAAAATGAAAAAACCGACCTGAACCGCACCGCAAACACCCCTAGTAAATATCAACATTAAGAAATCTCTCTTCATGCTCATTAACTGCCATAGTGAATAAAAATTATAAACATAAACAATAAGTATACAACTCAAGTACATGCTCATTAACATACGTAACTAATGAAAATTATAAGTAAATCTCAACATTATTAACTTGTGCTCATTCAATTGTGATGTTTCATCTTTTTGTATTCACTTATAACCATTAAACATGAAATCAAGATCGAAATCGAAGCATTAAACATGATATTGAATAAAAAGTATTTTGTTAGATATGACCAATAAAAAGTAATTGTTAGTAATGAATAAAAATTGTAAGCGAAAACAATAAGTATAAAACCTATATACATGCTCATTAACATATGTAATTAACGAAAATTATAAGTAGATATCAAGATTAATAATTTGCGTTCATTATTTGTGATGTTTCATCTTTTTGTATTCACTTATAACCATTAAACACGAAATCGATATCGAAATCGAAGTATTAAACATGATATTGAATATTTTATAATTGTTAGATATAACCAATACATGCAACTTGACACCATCGATATGCAATTTCACCATTAAGATGAAACTTTCAACCATAAAAGATGCAACAAATGTTTTTTGCTTGAAATACAAAAATTAAATAATGACCACTCAATATTTGTGCGCCCCAGCATAACTTGTGCGCCCCAGTATAACGTAAGGGGTGAAAATATAAATTTCCAGATTGTAAGAATTGAGTAAGAATTGAATATGCAACTTCTACCATTAGAATTCCAACATTTACCAATAAATATGTAATATTTATAATATGAAACCTTTAACAATGAACATGCAACATGAAACCATTGGACTTGCAATTTTAGCAATAACATGCAATTGCATCTGCCTCGAAAATCACACATGTAACTATGATCATTGAATATGCACCTTATACCATTAGATTGCAACTTTCACCAATAAATATGCATTATTTCTAATATGAAACCTTTAACAATGAACAAGCAACATGAAATCATTGGACTTGTAATTTTAGCAATAACATGCAATTACATCTGTCTGGAAAATCGCACATGTAACTATGACCATTGAATATGCACCTTATACCATTAGACTTGCAACTTTCACCAATAAATATACAATATTTCTAATATGAAACCTTTAACAATGAACAAGCAACATGAAACCATTGGACTTGCAATTTTAGCAATAACATGCAATTGCATCTGCCTCGAAACCGCACATGTAACTATGACCATTGAATATGCAACTTCTACCATTAGACTTGCATCTTTCACCAATAAATATGCAATATTTCTAATATGAAACCTTTAACAATGAACATGCAACATGAAACCATTGGACTTACAATTTTACCAATAACATGCAATTGCATCTTCCTCGAAAATCGCACATGTAACTATGGCCATTTAATATGTAACTATGGCCATTTAATATGCAACTTCTACCATTAGACTTGCATCTTTCACCAATAAATATGCAATATTTCTAATATGAAACCTTTAACAATGAACCTGCAACATGAAACCACTGGACTTGCAATTTTACCAATAACATGCAATTGCATCTGCCTCGAAAATCGCACATGTAACTATGACCATTGAATATGCACCTTATACCATTAGACTTGCAACTTTCACCAATAAATATGCAATATTTCTAATATGAAACCTTTAACAATGAACATGCAACATGAAACCATTGGACTTGCAATTTTAGTAATAACATGCAATTGCATCTGCCTCGAAAACCGCACACGTAACTTTGGCCATTGAATATGCAACTTCTACCATTAGACTTGCAAGTTTTACCAATAAATATGCAATATTTCTTATATGAAACCTTTAACAATGAACATGCAACATCAAATCGTTGGACTTGCAATTTTACCAATAACATGTAATTGCATCTGCCTCGAAAATCGCACATGTAACTATGACCATTGAATATGCACCTTATACCATTAGACTTGCAACTTTCACCAATAAATATGCAATATTTCTAATATGAAGCCTTTAACAATGAACATGCAACATGAAACCATTGGACTTGCAATTTTACCAATAACATGCAATTGCATCTGCCTCGAAAATCGCACATGTAACTATGACCATTGAATATGCACCTTATACCATTAGACTTGCAACTTTCACCAATAAATATGCAATATTTCTAATATGAAACCTTTAACAATGAACATGCATCATGAAACCATTGGACTTACAATTTTAGCAATAACATGCAATTGCATCTGCCTCGAAAACCGCACATGTAACTTTGGCCATTGAATATGCAACTTCTACCATTAGATTTGCAAGTTTTACCAATAAATATGCAATATTTATGATATGAAACCTTTAACAATGAACATGCAACATCAAATCGTTGGACTTGCAATTTTAGTAATAACATGCAATTGCATCTGCCTCGAAAACCGCACCTGTAACTATGACCATTGAATATGCAACTTCTATCATTAGACTTGCAACTTTTACCAATAAATATGCAATATTTCTAATATGAAACCTTTAACAATGAATATGCAACATGAAACCATTGGACTTGAAATTTTAGCAATAACATGCAATTGCATCTGCCTCGAAAATCGCACATGTAACTATGACCATTGAATATGCAACTTCGACCATTAGACCTGCAGCTTTCACCAATAAATATGCAATATTTCTAATATGAAACCTTTAAAAATGAAAATACAACCATTAGACTTGACATTTTTAGCAAAAACATACAATAAATTTTTTTATATTATTGTTTTTTCAATATTTTATAATTTTTATAATTTTTTTTTTTAATAACTAATTGAAACCAGTTATTCTCTTGTTTTTTCCAATATTCCCGCTTTTTTTTCACTTCTGTTTGATGATGTCCCCTGGATATCAAATACCCAGGGGTTTGGTAGCAATGCCCTAAATTCTTACATGCGCTGAAGTAATTGCTGAGCAATTGCTGTAAGCAGTTGCTTGCATGCGCATGCATTGGGCTGAAGTAATTGCCTGGAGCAATTTCTTGCATGCGCTAAAGCAATTGCTTGCAGTAATTGCTTGCAAGCGCTGAAGCACAAGCGCACTTGGCGCACGTACTGATTTCAGTTTTCTTCCCGTTTTGAGTTTTCTAATTTCGATTAGTGTCTGATTTTTCCCTTCGCACTCGTAATGGAATATATTTTTTCACTAAATTATTTAAAAATACATCAATATTGGATATCCACGGATTAGACTTATTTTCACTGCATGGGGCACCGATTTGACCCTAAAGATCCCACATCCCCCAACAGACTAGCACAAATTCTATTAAATTACATGAGGTTGCCTAGGAATTCAATCCTACGGTGATTTCTATCAGATGGTACGTATCATAGCTCAGGATTCTAAATAGATTTGCCTATCCTTTTTATTTTCTAATTTCGGTTCTTTAGTCTTTGTATTTTCAGCCTTTGTTTTGGTTTTGAGTCTAGTTTTAAAGTCTTTCAATTCGATAATAAAAAAAAAAATAAAAATAAAAATAAAAAAAAAAAACACGAATCAGCATAATTTCGGTCAAAAAAAAAGTCTTATGTGAAGTCTTGGTTGGCTTTGATCAACTCTAGCTAGGTATGATTTGCGTCAGTTTCTTGGTTGTCTTTGACCAATTCTTGTTTATTTTCGTCAGTTGATTACGTCAGTTTCAACTGGTTCTAGCTACTTGCATTGGCTATTCACGTTAGTTTCGGTCAAAGGCTTGTTTATTTTGCATGCATTTAAGTTGATAGGTCTGATTTTTGCATGCATACTAGGTCTGATTTTGTCAGTTGCATGCATATTTTGGTAGTATTTTTTGCCGTGAATATAGGGGTTATGTAAGTGCAAAGTGGGATTTACGGCAACCATGAAATTGTTGGGTTTGCAGCCTGTAGAGTGTACGGATAGCCCACAGGGAACTAACCGGAGAATAAAGGAGTCACCACCCAGTATAAGACACTATGAATGATTTAAGGCCACACTACACCCCTTGCAAGGTCGACCTTAAACCCATTTAATTTTGGAATGGTCTCTTACTGATGCCAGTATAATATCCAGGTTCGAAAAGAGGATCCAACATGTCTTATATATACAGTATCACACAACAACCATTTATATAGCATAACGGTGCAATCATAATAAAAAAACAATAAAGGAATAAATTGGAGGATTATAAAATTTCTAGAAATTATCAAAGAAATAATAAAATACGAATTAAATAAATCTTTCCGACCTAGCAATTTTTTATGCAATTAATGTTCGACTGGACTTATTGTAAATTCAACCGGATATACTACGCAAGACATAAACGCAGAATATGACAATACATAATAGAAGGCACAACTTACTTAAAATCAGGATCATTAAGTGCAAGATCATACTTGGTAAGATAGTAATGGAACTAGAGCAATAAAACAATTAAAGCAATCACACAATCATGCAATCAACAACGACGATAAGACACGCGTAATTATTTCCAAATCGTAGGTGGAATTGCATCCCGAGTGCAGACCATACTACCATCCATTCAAAATCGGCTATGTAATTTACATCCGGATTTTCATCCTATATACAACAGGGAAGCAAATATACATGGTCGGATGTAGCCAGTTGAGTGGTCGGATTTTCTGTATAGCAATTGCATGTCCGGTCGGACATCCTCGGTGTTAATGAACTGGAAAAATAAGACGCAGAGTTAAAATGTCCGGCCTGTACTTTGACTGTTCTTTTGGATCTTTTGGGGTTTATTTCCCTTCCAACATTAAACCTTACATCTTTTCCAAACTTTTTACATGTGTTCCTACAAGAGACTCATCATCAGAATATGCATAAAAATGCAGTGTCTACAAGTTAATTCCTTGAGGATTAGGTTTTTTTAGTGTCTAAGACAATGTTATTGTGCATGTAGCCTTGTTACACAAGGAAAGTAATTAATTCCTTGGAAAATATGACATTGTCGTGAAGTTGGATAAGGTCGATGGTGATTGCTATTTTCTTACAAATAAAGAAACAAACCACCATTGGCCATAAACCAATTGTTTCTTTTGGTTTCTTAATTATTTAAGTTAGTTAATAGTTACATATTTAAAAATACGTCAAAAATAATAAAAGAGTATAGAGATATAAGAAAAAATCAAGGTGTTAGGCATATTTACATGCATAGAAGAGTTTATCCTCAATGCTATTTTTTAACCTTGAAATCTAGTTCTATGTTTTTCTTGATCGAGTCTCCTTATTGTATTCTTATGTCATTTAAAATGTCTGCATTAAATCCCCGGTGGAGCTTGCTTAGTTGGGGACTACATTGGCCAAACCTTTTGGTTAGTTTATAGGTCTTCACTGAACTTGAGATAATTCACTGAGCGGTACAAGACAGAGTGTGTGAGCACAGTATTAGGTAAAAGCCAATTGAGTGTAAACAAGAGTGGAGTGACATAGTGAGTGTAAACACGTGAGCTTAGTAAGCTTTTATTTATTATTTTATTTTTCCTTGTTATTACTAATTTTTCTGTTGAGATGGCATAAAATAATATGAGTATTTCAGATAGATTTAATTCTTTAGAAAGAAAATTCACAGAGATGGTAGAGAACATGAATAAATTAGTGGAGGGGCATTCTAAAGAAGTGGCTAGTGTTCTGTTGTCTAGTGCTCAGAGGAGGCTTGTTGACCTGCATCAGTCTAGGCTAGTGCAGACAAAGCCATAATCACATAGGACACCACTTGATGAGTGTAGACACTGTATTTTTGCATAGTCCGATGATGAGTCTCTTATGCGAACACACACTGAAACGCTTGAAAAAGTTGTAAGGTTTAACGCTAGAAGGGAAAGAAACCCCAAAAGATCCAAAAGAGTTAGCCATTAAACTCGACCGGATGTCTTATTTGTTTAGCTGGACATAAACTTTAATATATAACCGGATATGCGTTGATTTTCAATTTTGCAGAGGGATTCAATCTCTTTCCTTCTTAACCGCTTTCCATAAAACCTTCATTTCTTTCTTTAACGCTTTCCTTAACATATTGAGATTCATTCCTTATTAACCAAACCCTAAATACTATAAAAAATAGCATCATAGCACACAGCGAATGGACTTTTTTGTGACTCTTCTTTGAAACGTGAAAATCAAACACCAAAAATAGTAGCCAAAATTTCCTATCTCCAACAGGACCTAGCAGCCCAACCAAACTTGAGATGCGTTTTCGGAGCCAAGCTACACTTAAAGGTACGACCTGAGGGCCCCAAAACCTTAATTTTGCATATGTTATTTCCAGTTTATTGATGCCTCATATCTGGCCAAGCATTCTCTATGTCTGGCCGAACATGCATTTGTCACACAGAAACTTCGGCCACTCTACTGGCTACATCCGCCCGTCTGTAATTCTATGGTATATAGGATGGAATCCTAGATGTAGATTTCATAGCCGATTCTGAATGGACGGTATTATGGTTTTCACTCGAGATACAACTCCACGCACTACATGAAGATGAATGTGCACAGTTTTTACATCTATACTTATCATCTTACTTCTGTTTTCTTTGATTGTTTAATTACCACTTTATTACTTTGCCTATAATCTAACATTTTCTAATGTTGTTATGACTGTTATATGAATATAATCCCGTGTTTGTGATCTTTATGATTTACATAGTAAATCTGGACAGACATCCAGTATATCCGGTAAAAAATTTATATGGTCTGGCTTCAAAGAAGCATGGTCGGAAATATAAGTTTAATCCTCATTTTATTATTGCTTTGAAAATTTCTCGTCATCTTGTAATTCTCTAAATTATGGCACTATCTGTGATATAAATTGCTTATCTGTTTGATTTCATTATTAGACATGTTGATCCTCTTTTGAATTTGGATATTTTATTGATATCCGTAAGGGATCATTTTAAACCCAAACGGGTTTAAAGTCGGACCTTACGAGGGGTGTAGTGCAGCCTTAAACCATTCCTAATATCTTATACTGGATGGTAACTCCTTTATTCTCTGGTTAGTCCCATGTGGACTAATCTTTACTCTCTACGAGCTACGAGCTCAACAGTGTCGTGGTCGCCGACGTCATAGGTATAGGGGTTTTATAGGGAAAATCCGGTAACGCAGCGGAACATGGAAAATCAAAATTTTCCGATTTTAATAATTTTTCTTGGATCAATTAAATAAACTTATTTATTTAATTATCCAATATTTAAAAACTGAAATTTCACACAAGAAATCAAATTTCTTTGTAATTGTCGAATTGGCCTAATAGTTTACAAATTGATCATTTTAGTCCTCAAATTGTCAAATATAATTTTGGATGATTCTAAATCAATTCTAAAATGATTTCCAACATGTCTAACACATCAAAATAAAATTGCAATAATCCCCAAAATATTTCAAATTGCCGAACAGTCTCTCAATTTTTCAGTTTTTGTAATTTGGTCCATTTTTGTTCAAAACATGTCAAGATCAAATCCAATCAACCCAAAAATTAATATGCATCATATACACACCATAATACATCATATATATGAAAATACTCAAATTTAGAAAGGGTTAAAAACCCTAATTTTACAATTTCTTCAAAATATACCAAATATATTAAATCCAACACTTTAATTCAAACTTTACCACACCAAACAAGTCTCACCATCATGAAACAACTCAAGAACAATTCTAGGTCATCAATGAGTAGCTTTTTTTTTTGGAAAAAGTTACAAGTATATTCCAAAAAGAGATTATTGTACAAAAGTACAAGGGGCATCCCCCAGGAAGGTGCTAAAAGCACAACAGGAACCGAAGTTAAAAGCCCAAAAACAAGGTCCAAGAACAAAAAGAAAAAAAGCCTAAAGCCCTTAAAGCCAAACAAACGGCAAAAACCCATCATAACTAGCCGCTCAAAATGAGCTCACAAAAACCGAACCCCATACATTGAGACAAAACCTCAAACTATCAACCACGTGAAACACTCCTCTTCCAGATCATGCCATGCAGGTATGACTGGCCCAACAAAAGCCCAGAGGCGCATACAACTACCAAAGCAGTGACGGGCCTAATTCAGCCCACAAGTTGCAGGAAATACACACAGCATGCAAGACAGCAGCAATGGAGCAGGAAACAGCCCAGCCCAAACCACTCAAAACTGGACTTCGCACTCCAGCCAGCCTTAGAGATCAAGCAAAGCCGAGATCCACAACACCCTAAGTAAGCACTGAGCACAAACCAACCAAACCCCTCACTCCCACATCGCCCATTGCAGCGTTAACACAGCTGCCAACAAAAAACCCTTAGCTCCACGACGCCCAGGGCAATTACAACAAACAACCCAAAATGATCAACCACATCATCCAACCCACACGCCCAACACAGGATCAAGAAGATGCAAGCAGCAAACTCCCAAGACCATCAAACAGGAACCCTATCAGCAGACAAGCCCCAAGCACTTCAAACAGCAAGCTCCCAAGACCATCAATCAAGGACCCTATCAACAGTCAAACCCCAAGCACTTTTGATATGGTCAGGGAGAGTCTTGTGATCGTCTAAAAAACCCAATCTACACCTAACAGCATCAAAAATTTCCTTGACTACTGAGCAACAGAGGCAGTATCTCCATCAAACACACCCTATTCTCTCATACTCATACCAGATGAAGTAAACAGAAGCAGCCATAAGAATTCTAGCTATGAGGCAATTTGGATCCCCCTTCTTCTTGATTTTTATCACTGCCCATCTAAGGAAAGAAGACCAATCTAAGTTCGGCCAACGAATTTGAGCCTTACTAGAGACTGTCTGCCAAACAGCCTTGGTGAAGCCACAATCAAAAAACAAATGCTTATGAGACTCAGTATAGGAGAAACAGAGAACACAAGTTGCATTTTGTATAACACCAAACTTAGAAAGTCTATCCATTGTGCGCAACCTGCCTATAGCAGCTAGCCACAGGATGAAAGAGTGCCTAGGGACATGCCCAGGGTACCATAAAAGATGATGAATTGTGTTTTCACTTCTTCTACTTCTCAAAACTTCCCAAGCACTATTGATGGAGAAAAGGTTAGTCCTGCAACCTTTCCAAATATGCCTGTCTTGCTCCTCCAAGGAAGGAGCGAAATTGATTGAATTCCAAATTTCCTCCAGAGCAGGGAAACTATCAGGAAACCTCCAACAACCATCACAGATAATATCCGCAACTTTTGCATCTGGGGGCAAACCTGTCTGCCTTAACATCCTAAAGCTAAACAGGTTGCAGAGAGGACCATTAGGTAACCAGTAATCTCTCCATAGAAAAGCCAACTGCCCATTACCAATCCGGACTTGAAACAAATTCCTGCACCAGTCTCTGCTTTTGAGGATTTTCTTCCAAATCCAAGAAGAGTTTGAGGTAGGAGTAACAGCCCAGAAGGAACGCCCCTTAAGAATAATGTCTCGAATCCAGGTGGCCCAAACAGAGTCCGTGGCAGTGAGGATTCTCCAAGAGTGTTTAAGAGCAGCCGCTCTATTCAAGTCCTTTATCCGTTTTATACCCAAACCACCCTCCTCTTTCGGGTAACACAGAGAAACCCAAGCAACCTTTGCTGACCCTGTAGCCACCAAGCCTTTCCATAAGAAAGAAGAAAGAATGCTTTCGATACGCCTAACCACAGACTGAGGAAGAAGAAAAATGGAACTCCAATAAACTTGAATGGAGAATAGGACTGATTTGATCAACTGCAACCTTCCTGCATAAGAAAGGGAAGAAGTCCATAGATGGATTTGGCTTAAAATTTTGTCCAGTAACAACTGGCAATCTCGGTGCTTCAGACGCGAGGTTAGGAGAGGAACACCCAGGTATTTGATGGGGAGCTCTCCTTCTTGGAAGCCAATGATACTCTGGAGCCTACACATCTCATCACTGGCTAATTTAGAAACAAAAATACGGCTCTTTTGGCTATTGGCCTCCAGGCCTGAAAGTTTGGCAAATTCGGCCAAAGCATTCTTGTAGATAGCCAGGGAAGCTTCATTTCCTTTGCAAAACATGAGCAGATCATCAGCAAAACACAAGTGAGTAATCTTCCCCTTACCACACCGAGAATGATAATGAAATCCAGAGTTAGAAGTCATTTTATGAAGAATTCCATGTAAACCCTCAATAGCAAGAAAAAAAAGGTAAGGGGACAAGGGGTCCCCCTGTCGAACACCTCTAGAAGCCTTGAAGAAACCAAACAATTCGCCATTGATTCCCACCGAGAAGAAAGGAGAGGTAGGCAGGCTTTAATCCAATCAATAAACCGAGAAGGCAGGCCTACTGCTTTAAGACCAACAAGGAGAAAATCCCAACTCACCGTGTCAAAAGCCTTGCGTATATCCACTTTAAGAGCCACCCGAGGAGGACCATCCAAATGATAGTTCCTCAAGAGTTCCTGAGATAACAGAACATTATCAACAATTTGCCTCCCTGGGACAAAAGCCGATTGGGTAGGACTGATAACAAAAGGAATGACCCTTTTGAATCTGTTAGCAAGAACTTTGGAGATGCATTTATAAAACACATTGCAGCAAGATATTGGTCTGTAATCGCTCAGCATCCTTGGGCGCTCAACTTTTGGAACTAAAGAAATTTGAGTGGCATTTACACACTTTGGCATGGTTCCAGTGGCAAAGAAATGCTTGGCAGCAGAAAGAAAATCTGAACTGATAATCTCCCAACATTTCTTAAAAAAAGAGGCCGAATAACCATCTAGACCAGGAGCCTTATCATCAGAAATACTAAATAAAGCTCTTTTTATTTCATCATCCTGAATGTCAGCCTCTAGCATCCCAAAGTCCTCTGCACGGATCTGGTGCAGGAAATATTGATCTGCATCATCAAGATTGACCAAACCAGGAGTAGAGAAAAGATTTGAGAAGTAAACAACCGTATGGGAACCCATATCCTCAATGGAAGTATGAACCATACCGTCTTCAGATTCCAACCTGAGCATGCGGTTTCGAGCTTGCCTGTGGACCAAGGTTTTATGGAAAAACTTTGTGATCTCCCAAATTCAGCCAATTCACTCTTGCTTTCTGCTTGAAAAATGACTCCTCTTCCCGACAAAGCTGAAAGTAAAGCTTTGAAAAAGACCTCTCATCATTGATAGAAGCCTGGTCATTCGGAGAACCATCAAGCCTTATTTGAGAGTCTATCCAATCCTTCCTAGCAGCCTCAACTCTCCCAGAGATGCCAGTAAAATTTGCTTTATGCAGATTCCGGAGATCTTTCTTAAGATTTTTAAGCTTCATAGTGAAACGAAACATAGGATCCCCAGGAACAAACCTTTGCCAAGCACAACTAACAATAGGATAGAAATCATCATGATCAGCCCAAATGTTGAGAAACCGGAAGGGGCTGCTAATCTTAACAGGAGCACTAGAGGATCGCAAAACAATGGGCGAGTGGTCAGAATCAATTCTTGGAAGAAAATCCGCAACAACATGTTGGTGGGAAGTGAACCAAAAAGAGTTACCAAAGGCCCAATCAATCTTACGAAGAATGGAGTCAGGACCCCCCTGCCATTATGCCAAGTATACTTGAGACCCATAGATGGAATTTCACCCATCTCAATATCTTGGAGGCAATTAGAAAAATCCTGAGGACCCGAAGGCCACTCCAGATTGCCCCCCTCTCTATCACCAGGATGAAGGAGATCATTGAAGTCTCCCATCATAGCCCAAGAAACAGAATTACACATCAAGTGATCTTCCCGAAGGTGCTGCCATAAGGCCCTCCTCTGAGCAGCATTATTGTGACCATAAACAAAACTGAAAGCAAAACTAGAAACCCGACTAAAATCCTCCAACCAACAAGTGATTCTTTAATCAGAGACCAGCCAATCCCCTATGTTGAAAACATGAGGGTTCCAAGCAATAATAATGCGAGCAGGAAGGCCAACGGCGGCATTGGAAAGGAATTTCCAGCCCGGCGTACATCTGCTCATAATAGACTCCACATTAGCTAAAGCAACTTTGGTTTCCAAAAGACCAATAAAATCCAAATGATTTCTACAGATTAATTTCTTAACCGCCAAAATAGATCCGGGGCTATTAAGACCCCTAACATTCCAACACCCAATCATTGGGGTTGGGAGGTTTTCGAGAACGAGTTTGGGGTAAATCCCCCCTTTCTTCTTCCCCTTATTCTTTAGCTTGAGAGGCTTGGAAGCACAAGAAGCTTCTTCCAATGAACCAACAAAATCACTCAGAGTTAGCTTAGCAGAGTTACCACTACTTAAAGAAGCTCTCTTATTCACATGACAGACCCCTTCCACATCCCCAACTGCCAGAATGGGATCCACCATAAGAACTCCCTCATCATCCTCCAAGCATTCAGAAGAATTTGAGCCTCCAACTGAACCCAACTCCTCCATATCAAAAGGAATTAAACCTAGAGAGTCCAGTTCATGCTTTTCCCATCTGGGAATTTCATGCCCAACAAGAGCACAAGAAGCCTCAAAAGAAGCTAAAACCATCTGTAAATCAGAAGAGGGAGAAACCATACTTCTCCTCATTGAAATTGGGGAGTCAGAGCCCCCCTCTGTTCTGCGAACCTCTTGCTGCGTAGAAATCCCACAATCAAGGAGATTTTCCTTGTTAAGCAAATGAGTATTAACATAATGACCCTCTGGAGCAACAGAATCTTCAGAAGTCCTTGGGACCCGACCAACCACTTTGTTAGCATAGGTCAGATTCGCATCACTAGCATCCTTCTGAACCTTCTTCAGACCCTCCACAACCTTCTGATCCTCCTTCAGTCCCTTTCCCCCCTCCTGATCCTCCTTCAGAACCTCCACCACATTCGGAATCTCTTTCAGACCCTCCACATCCTTATGACCTTCCTTCAGACCCTCCACAACCATCTGACTCTCCCTTAGACCCTCCACAGCCTTCAGTCCTTCCGACCGACCCTCCTTCTGAACCTCCACAACCTTCGCTTCACAGTTATGCCCATAAACACAGCATTTTGGACATCGTTGAGGCTTTCATTCATACTCCACCCCAATCCGAATAGGATCAGAAGAGAGCTTACAATTCAGAGTAAAGCTATGCACATACGGTTTACTAGCATCCACTTCGACACACACTCTAGCATAGGAAAGCCTAGAGCGTTCATGGGTAGCCCTATCACATGACAAAGGCTTTTCCACAATTCCAGCCGCAAAGCTCAAGGCTTTACTGGACCATAAAGTAAAAGGTAAGCCCTTCAATTTCACCCAAACCGGAACCTTGGAGAGCTTACTTTTGTCGAACACAAAACAAGCATTCCATTGTTGGAGCATCATATACTTTCCCCCAAAAAGCCAAGGCCCATCCGTAAGCACCTCTTGGGCCTTTTCTTCATTTGGGAATCGGAAAATGAAGAAATCTTCGTAGGAGAAGACTGTCTCAATGCCATAGCAATTCCATTCCCGCATCGCAATAGATCTAGCAGCATAAAAATGAAAAGGAGACCCCGAAATAAATCCCACCAAACAACGAGTCCAATCCCCAAAATCCTCCTCAATAAACTCATCAGGCAATGAATAAGAATCACGCCCACGTTCTTGAGCCAGATCACTTTCCAGGCAAAACCTTGATTTGGCCGAAGAAGCCCGGACTTTATCAGCCCAAGATCTTTTCCCGATTTCGTTCTTTCCCTTACCATTCTTGTTTCCCAGTTCCTTAGCAGCCTTAACTTGAGTAGATTGAAGATGATCAGGCACGTGTTTACTTAAAGGAGCACATGCCTTTGAGTCTACTTTCCCCCCCCCCCAAATTAACCTGCTTTGGAGCATGTCCAACCACTTCCTTTCCCATCCTTTGCAACCTCTCTTTTTCAGGCCTGCTATGAGGCCCATTTGCTTTTGCAGCCTCTTTTCCTAGCCTGCGAAAGGGATTAGACTCCAAGTGGGCCTTAGCCTTAGCTTCCATATCAGCTAGGCGGGCCTCAATAGGCCCAACTTGAGTTACCAACTGCCCCAAGGAGCAGCTAGCCCCTGCAGAGCCTATCTGTCCACGTGGCGCCAGTGCTACACACGTGACAAACAAGACAAGGAGCTAGATTTCGACCAACAGAGGATCAAAACACAGAAAATTCAAGAACCGGATGAAGATGAGAAGAACAGCAAGCGGTCAACTGCGGTCAACCCAATCCAAATCTTCAAAATCAGAGCTCAAAAATGTAGGAAAGAAAGAATCAAACCTATGCTCAATCAAACGAACTAGGTAAGACCAAAACCTGCAAAAAAAGAGTTCAAAACAGCAAAGTTCTTCCTAGACACCCCTCGTTCGTCAATCTTCAATCAAAAAGTAATCAAAATTCGGTGGATTCACCGTAAATTCAGAAAGAAAGCACCTCCAAAAGAAGAAATTTGACAAAATTTAACACTTGTTGATTCGGCAAACCGAAGTAGACACAACAATTGGCCAAAATATGCCAAGAATTCTTCGGAAGGGCGCAAAAAGTTGAGAGAAAATTGATGAGAGAGAAAATCTAGAGAGATAAAAAATATTACCAAATGAACTCCCTCTATCAATGAGTAGCTTAGCAACTCTAGAATAGCAACTTGATTATCAAATAATCAAAAGAGAACTTAAGGACTCATTTCATGCTCACTTGGATATCATACATGCTTTCATCTTTCAAACAAGTTCAAAACCATTTAAAAGACAAACTAAAAGTGTAGAGACAACATCCTAGCAACACATTTTGAAGCTAGGCATGATAGAAACAATTTCTTAGTTGAAAAGTTTAAAGAAAGCTTACAAAAATAAATATTTCCAAGCTTTTTCTTTTTGGTTCTTCATCTTTGCTCTCAACTCTTTTGTGTTTGTTTTTGGTAACTTGTTAACCTAATTTATGAAAAATGAAACAAACAATAAATACTCTCCCAAAAATGCCTTGGCCGAATTTGTGAGTATATAACAAATATCTAGATATTTTTTGTTTCAATAAAGTTAGCTTTATCAACTTGCTTATTTGATCATTACACATTAATGAAATTCAACAAGTCAAATAAAGCAACTTTTCATCTCCAAAAAATATAAAAACTTAAGATATTTATATTTTTAATTATTTAACAATTAAATAATTAAATAATTTTTTAAATACAAATATTTTAATTATATGTATTATATTTACTTTAAATATCCAAATACATATACATTTATGATATATGTCAAATATCACAATTTGATATTTAATTAATGTGTATTTAATAAAATCTATCATTAAATACAAATACACATTAATTAGGAAATGACCATTAGGTCCATTTGCATGTATTTTTCGTTTAACCTTTAAACGACTTATAAATAATCAGTATTATTCATAAAAGTTACCCTAGTGCTCTACGAGTATATTTCACTAGTGAGACTCTAGATTCAGGCATATCCGTCACGAAATCCAATTTCATGTCCGTAATATACCCACCCGTAAATTATGACGACCACGGATAAACTCGTTGAATCATACAGGTCGAGGTCATGACATATATTTAATTCCTCAATCACAGGTATCCGGATATATCCCAGAGATATAGAAGTAAACGTCAAATCTCTATAAGGACAATCCCGTCAACGTCTCTATTAGCAATCTCTAAAAGAATACTTAGAACTTACTTCTAAAGTGTACCACAGGCCCATGGTTTTTATCCGATTGCTAATCATATATGGACTATCTATGCTCTGTACACGGAACTGACGGATCCTATCTCAACACACACAGGACACCCTGAGGATCTGTCCACACCCAACGAACAGGTGGAGGTCTGATCAAAATAGATCGGTAACGTGACTACCATCTAAGTGTGGAAGATATCTCATGTTCCCACAGTGGTATCTCAAGTCGAAGAATCATAAATGCTAATCAACCCGAGAAGATTCTTATTGACGTTGGTGTATCATCCATTAAGAATCTTTGGTGAGTCGTTCAGTGTTTATCCGCTATAAACACCTATATATCTATACGAGTGTCCAAGATTCACGGTTCATTGAGAAACCATTTGAATCCAGTATTCCAGTATACAACATGTGCCGGTCTCAACGAGTTTACTTTACTGACCAAGTAGTGTAAACCTTGACCAAAAACTGTCTAAGAATGATAATGTCATGATACAACTCAATGTCAGTTAAGACGCTTTTGCAACGGCATTATGACTAATCATTCTAAGGTCAATAACATCTTTACCATATAAGAAGATATATTATATTATAGAAACTGCTTATTTTATTCATAATAAAACATTTACAATAGTATTTACAAGGAAATACAACAGGAAATTGGCGCTGTGAGCACCAACCCCAACAATAGGCATAGCGGTAAACCTTGTTTCGCTCCTACAATGAGTATGATGAAGAAAATAACTATGAGTTTAAGGATGTAGAAGAAGAATATGATAATAAGAGTAGATATAGACTGAGAGACAAGAGATATGAAAGAATACATGAAAGGAGGGGCAATCGATTTTATGATACACAAGACCAAATGAGAGAAAATATGAGAGTCCTAATGAGAAATAACATAAGGTATGATGATAGATATGAATATGACAAGCGGGATTACCATTAGGGAAGAATTTATGGCAGACAGGATGATGTAGATTGGGACTTGAGCAATATCATGATGTAGATTACGTCATTCCAAGGGAAGAATGGTCTTAAGGCGTACTTAGAATGGAAAAAAGATTGAATTGATCTTCAATTGCCATAATTATTTCGATGAGAAGAAAGTGAACTTGGCAGTAATTGAGTTCATGGACTATGCCATTATATGATGGGATCAACTTTTCACTAGTAGGAAGAAAAACTATTAGAGACCCATCACTACATGGGTAGAATTAAAAGCTCTTATGAGGGGGAGATTTATACCTAGCCACTACTATAGATAATTATTTTAGAAATTATAACACTTATACCCAAAGTCCATGAGTGTAGAGGATTATCATATAGAAATGGAGGTTTCAATGATAAATGCTAATATAGTGGAGGATAGAGAGGCAACTATGACTCGTTTCTTGGCATGAATGAATAGAGAGAACACCGACATAGTAGAGTTACATCACTATAAGGAAATATATGATATGGTACATATGGTTATCAAGGTTGAGAAGCAATTGAAAAAGAAATCAACATCATCTAGATTCGTTTTGCAGACTACTCCGGCTTGGAAGGGGAAGTGGACTAGAAATCAAAAGAGGGATTAGGGCTATAATAGGCCTAGGGCTGAGAGTACTACAAAGGGAAAAGAGCCAGTCGAGCCAAGCAAAATGAGGTTGAAGTCTGAGGCTGTAACACCCAAAAATAGAGATATAAAATATTTTAAGTGTTTGGGAATGAGACACATTTCGTCACAATGTCCAAATAAGCACACTTTAGTCTCTAGCGATACTGGAGAGGTGGAAACCGGGGACGATGAAGACATAAAAGATTAAATGCCAGAATTGGAATATACTAGTGATCATGATGGAGCATCATTCCCTGAAGAGTCTTTATCCATTGTCATCAAATGTGCTTTGTGTACACATTATAGAGAGGATCACATGGAACAACAGAGGGAGACTCTATCACTTTTTGTCAAGGAAGCAGTGCAAGGTCTAGTCTTGAAGACCTTTGCCAAAACATGAAACACAAATAGAGAATAATATTTTCAAATTAGCTTATTAGAAGTTGGTCGAAGCTACATTCATCTGACCCAATTATTTGAAGACATTTAATTTTAATGTTTTAATTTATTTGTTATTGGATTACGCTAAATTAGGGCTTGGGCATGAGGTTTTATTATCATGGTGTGAGGATGTTGAATCTTTATTAGATTGGGATTTTATTTTAATTGTTCTATTTTGATTTTTAATATTTATTAAATTAGGATTTTAATTTTATTTCCTATTTGGATTAAGGTTTCCTAAGTCTTTTTATATAAGGTGGTCTTATGCATTAAAAAAATCAGAATTTTCAGACTAAAATTATTATTATTGTCGTGAGCATTGTGAGAGAAAAGATAATGAATTTCTCATGTTCATTGAATTGAACACCCGCTGTTGGACAAATATGACCCATAACATCACTATTTGTACAGATCATGGTGTTGTTGTACAAATTAACTATGTGACAAAGGAAATTGCTCTTTTATCATTTGTAATTAGATTACCAAGATGTATAAATGATAAAAGGTCCATATGATTAGTTCCGGATTGAGATGATATGAGACAGTATCAATCCATAAAGGTTTAATCATTAAATATCCCTAGTCAGAGTATTATCGAGATTGGACATCGATAATGCGTAAAAGACTAGTATTACACTTGTGCGCGTTGTGGGAGCATAACGGCATAGTTCTCATATATTTGGGTATAGGATACTCATGCAAGTGTAATAGGAGGTTGTGTTCACCGATGGTACGGAAATAGCTTCGCTCTGGATAGTCCCCTCGGAATTCCATTGGTAGTATGACTATGTGTCTATGGAAGTCTGAATCAGGGTAGGTGTATTTGGTCTTAACATGAGACTTGCACCGCTAATACTTGCGACAATCAATATACTTTGGTTTTGGTCGTCCAAGGCTTTAACAGGTTCTGTGTACGCCTCTTCTGGGTATATTGAGAATCGTAGTGTATTGGGTGTGATGTCGAGATGGAAGTATCACTCCAGTCATAGTGGAGATGATGATCACGTAGGATACGGAACTGGTGCTCTTATGTACTGCAGTCATTGGGATAATATGACTAGGTCATGATTATCCGATTATAGAGACTAGTTACCAGAGATCCGATATGTGCTTCGTACGGGGCAGACACAATTCCAGCCCCAGGCCTTGCACGTGACATCCGATACTGGATCGTAATACACAATACTACGTATACTACGCCTGATATAGATCACATATTCCAGTAAGAATATTTCTGGAGAATTGGGTAGGCACGGTGCTTTGCTAGAAGCCAACCATGTATTGTAAATCGGTAAAAATATAGTACTAGGTACGTACGTGTTCGGATAGTCCGACGACCGGATTTACTGTCAACATATCTGGGGATCTCATGGATCGCTTCCCGAAGATTCACCGATGACGTATAACTCGCACTTTATTAATCTTAGATTAATTAGTAAGAGAGAGAAAATTAATCTGAGATTAATTACGGAGATATTTTATCTGGGATAAAATATTATTTAAGAGAGAGAACGATTAATTTGGAATTAATCGATAAAATAATATATTCGATATATTATACGAAATTAGATTTCGACGCGGAATTAAAATTAGATTTTAATTCGGGCGAACGAGTTAATTTAGAATTAATTTGTTAGTGACGTGAATAGTAATTTTGCTAGGCATAATTATTTAATTACGTCGCAATGGAAAATTCGTTAATTCAGAATTAGCGAACTCGAGCCCGGGAGTATTTGCGAGCGCACTCGCATTTCGAATTCAAGTGCGGCCCACAAGTCACATCAAGCGTCACATCACTTGTCACTTTAAAGTTGCTTCAACTTGATGGGTTTTGGTGGAGTTGGTAGAGACTTGAAACACACTCCAATTTGAAAGGTTTGAATGACTATTACCAAATCTACTTTTGGTATATCATTAATTGATTTTTGGAAAATCATAACCAACACACATTCTCTCATTCTTCTCTTCTCTTCTCATCTCACGGTCTTGGACCACATTTCCTTCTCCAAATTTTGGCAATTGCCGAGAACAACAAGAAGGGAAATAGAAATTTTGTGGCAAAATTTCAAGGTGCTAGCACACATTCGGAGTCTTGCGAAGGTGATAGGGAAACTCACTTGTGGGCATGGAATGCACACACCAACCTTGGTGCTTGAAGGACCGAAAATGGAGCTCAAAATTTTAGAGAAAGCTGAGAGTTCAATGAGCCAAAGCTTGAAGAATTTTTGTCGTTCCTCACATTGTAAAGCCTATCGTTGTAAGTGTGATTCCGCCATGCTTTTACGAGTATTCACATATATGTTTCTTGCTTGAAATTTGATCCTTGGGACTTAATAGAAACCCAACAATGGTATCTTTAGCCATTTTGAGCATGAAACAAATTAGGGTAAAATTTGGGCAAAATCAATTTGAACATGATTTGATAAAATTGATTGATTGAGTATGCTTGAATGATGTTGTATTGAAGTTGTATATGATCAATTTCATGAAATATTGATTGGATCAATTTTTCCCCAATTAGTTGGCTTGGCCGAAACTAGTAGATGCCCTATAGTCATGGTATTTTTTGATTTTGATCATTGGATGAGTTGAAAATCATTTGGGTAATGTTGATTGTGGATTTAATTGGATTGAAACCGAATCGAACCATAAAAACCCTAAAATGCCGAGACTAGTAAGCATGTAAAATGATGTGATTTTTTGATTCAAATGTGTTGGACATGTGTTGATGATAATGAGCATAATTAATTGAGTGAATTAGTATTTTGGAAATATTAATTTAGTTAATTAATTATGGCTATACACTTTAAATTAATTAATTGTGAAATTTGGAATTTTGAAATTAAATTAATTGGGCCAAATTTGGAATTGGGCTTTTAAAGTTGTAATTGGGCTTAATGGGCTTGGTTGGGCCAAGTTTGGTTTAGGCTAATTGGTTGGATCCAATTGGGCCCAAAACCATATCCATAATTTCCAAATATGACTTAAATGGACCTTTAATATTTTAATTGGGCCTAATGGGCCTAAATTGGTTTCTTGGCAAATAAGGGTGATTCCTTAAATGGGATTCGGTATTTGGATTTGACCCATATTGACCAAAAGTCCATGCCTTAAGAAGTTAATTGAAAGCCCATTTGACTTTAATTAATTAACATTAGATGTTAATCGGTTTTGAGACCCGTAACGATTAAATTTAGAATCTAAGTCGTAAAGGTTCATTATAAAGTGTAATTATTTAATTTAGAATTAAATAGAATTAGTATTAAATACAAATTAATTGGATTTAATGTTGTAGTTGGTTAAATTCGAGAATCGTACTTTTGAGTACTTATTCGCAAAACGAGTTTGACTCGCGCAAAATCAAATCGTTGTTTGAACATTGGATGATCATTAATTTCAGATTAATTAATTGGATTAGATTGATTGATAACATGCTGTGTGAATACATGGATGCGATGTATGAATAATGCATATCGGATGGATATTAGATGGGTGAGGGCAATTTTGGAAATTATTGTAATAAATTTAGAATTTATTAATTGGACCTGCGTGTCCAGCCTATTACCTCCTTACTCTGTGTATTTCTCTTCTCACCTATTCCCCTCAATGTGTAAATGAGGTTTCTTTAGAAGTGTTATGTAATCGGGTAGAAGTAATACTTGTGCTAGCGGGAGAGAGGAAAGGAGAGATTTGTTCTAGGATCAATGTTTTTTTCCTTTATATACGCGCCTTATTATGTTTTTTAGAATGCATGTTTAAGGGTGTATGATGATGAGACCTTAACAAATATAATTAATTGGTTGCCAATTACGCGAAAAAACCCTCAAACATATTAAGCGTTTTTCCTTCCATTGAGTGATTCTTACTCAAGATCCAAGACTGACACTGGTTTGTTGGCCAAAGTCAAGACCTTTGTCCATCGCGGATGTGTTGAATCATGAAGGCTTTGTTCCATATCGGTGTCTTGTCAAGTTGTGATTTGTTGGCCAAAGTCAAGATCATTTCTTGTCCATCGACATCGATTACGAAGCTTTCCATGGTCAATGGGTTCCGCTTAACTGGGATCACTAAGTTTGTTGTGCCAAAGCCAAGGCTTAGTTGATTCAGAGGAAAAAGGTTAGGGAATATATTGGATATATTGGCATATATAAGATATATGTTTCGGACTTGGATGTCCACCTACTGGATCTAGGAATTGGATGAGATCCAATTGATCTTAGAGATCTACCTAGTTAATTATCATACAATTTGTTGGCCAAAGTCAAGATTGTGTGTTATTTAACGGGATCCTAGCCTACTAGGAAATAAGGTTTCCCGAGTACTCCACAGAGGGTTAGAGGCTCACCGAAAAATAGTGTGAGGCAAGTATTAAATTTGCATTATTCGTTTAGTTACTTGCCATATGCGCTCATATCAATTTTTCGTCATATAATAAATTATTTATTAGTTGGACTAATATTTAATCGTTGTTTTGATTAAACAGTTGGACTGTATTCAAACTATTTCAATTAATAGTTGATTTTATAATTGGATTATAGTAATCAATATAATTGAATTTAACCAATTAAATTATAGTTGATTATATAGTTAGACTATAGTAATCATTAAATTTAATAGTACCTAAAATCGTTGATTAGATAGTTGGACTATTGCAATCAAGATAAATTGAAAGATTAGTGTTTAAAACATAATCCTGGGTGAAAATGTATTTAAACGACTTTAATTTTCAAATTGGGAATAATATCTCAGGATAGTCCTGGAGACCGAGAAGTTACTTTATTTAATAGAGTGACGTCTCGAGCCTAAGCCCGGAGTTTAGCAAATAGTAGAACATGATATTTGGAATATTCATGTGATGATAACTTTAGTGCTTAATCCAATAAGCTTGCCAAATAGAATCCTTAATTTCTTAATCAGAACTAAGGATTGGATCATTAACTATGATAATGAAATTGAAGGATCTTCATAGATCTATCCTTAGATCTTAGAAGTACAAATTGCAATAGAAAACTCTTGGAGAGCTAATGGCTATACTCAAGGAGACAAACCAGAGTTTTCAATAGGCAAGAAGCGCAAGACGCATCTTACTTCGACATCTCAGAAGGCCAAGGCTTGGCAAAGGCTTCTGGAGTGTGGAAAAGGGCAAAGGCAAAATCATTATAATCTTCTGGAAGACAAAGACATATCCCAAAATGTCTACCTAAACTGTGGCAAACGGGGTCACTGGAAGCGTGACTGCCGTATGGACAAGGCAGACATGAAGGAAGTATGAAGACGGGACAAGGTTCTGAATTCAAATATTTTGTCATAAACATGTTCACTACTAGTATTAAAATTGGATTTTAGATACTGAGTGTGGTACATAATATGTACCGGTGTGCAGAATCTGCTCATTAGCAGGATACTGACTTCAGTTGAGATTTACCTACGAATCAAAAACGGTACGACAGTCGCTGTTTTGACCGTAGAAACCTAAGTTTGGGAACTACCCTTCGGGTGTGTACTTAAATTAGGAAACTGTTAGAATGTAACTAGTTTGACTAGAACATTATCTCTATATCAGAGTTTAACCCGTCGTTGCGGGTATACCTTTATATTCTAGAACACTAAAGTGTTTTTATTATATAAAGACGATATTGAGATAAACACATTAGATGTGAATAACAGTATTTATATTTTGAATATAAATAAATATCAAACATAAACATGACAAACAAATAGCTCAATCTGAATAAATCAGTTGAGACTTATATGTGGCAATGTTGTCTGGGACACATTAAACAAGACTCGTATATCCACACTTTTTGAAGAGTGGATACTAGGACGGATTTGATTCTATTCAAATGATGTCTACGAATCTAGTTTATTGGGCAAAGTGCCTAAAACACCTTTTACTTGGTAAAAGTGCAAGTGCCACCGATCTGTTAGCCCTCGTTCATAGTGACGTAAGTGGGCCCATGTCTAGCTAGGCTAGATGTGGATATGGATGTTTTGTGACCTTTACGGATGTGGCATCGCGTTATGGTTATGTGTTTCTTTTGAAACACGGATCGGAAACTTTTGATGAAATCAAAGAGTTTCGACACGAAGTAGACAAACAGATCGGCTAAAGTATTAAACCGTCACGGTTAGACCATGATGAAAATACTTAAGCAATAAGTTTCTCAAATACTTGAAAGAGTATAGTATTCTTTCAATGAGGATTCCTCCCGGAACACGTCAATTTGACGGTGTGTCCGAACAGAGAAACCGAATTATGTTGGACATGATAAGGTTAATCATGAGTCGCTCTGAGCTACCATTTCCTTCAAGAGATACGCATAAACAGTGCAAAACTTATTTTGAATAAGGTTCCATAAAAATCTGTTAGACAGACTTCATATTAGATATAAATAGGAAAGAAACCGGGTTTCTCATTCCTGAAGATTTGGGTATGCTAGGCATAAGTTTGGATGATACCAAACTAAAACCCAAATCGGATAAGTGCCTAAGTTGTGGGTTATCCTAGGGAAACCAAAGTATAGTACTTATACAACTCACAAGAGAACAATGTAATTGTTGCTCGCCTTGCGGTTTTCCTAAGAGGAATACCTATATGCAGTGGTAAGTGAGAGGAAAGTAAAACTCGATGAAAATTGGAGTAATACTATTCCAGGCACCGAGTCCTTAAAGGAACACAAATAGTTCATCAAGGATGAAACTATACCAATAATCTTCGAATACACAAGAACCACGTAAGTCGGAGAGAGTCGGAAAACAACCTGGAGGTATGGGTTTCTGATCTCACCTATGAAAATGTCAATCTTATTGAGGAATACAACTGACTACGTATGAGGAAGTGATACAAGGTATCGACTTCCTATTATGGCAAAGTGCCATGATATCCGAAATGGATTCCATGTATACCAACTCAGTTTGGATACTAGTTGAGTACCGCAAGGCATTATGTCTAATGGTACTATATGAGTCTTCAAGGAAGACATACATGGATGGCAACATACCACCGTACTAAGCTGGGATTGTAGCGAAAAGGTATCGTTATCAATATTGTGTCGATTACGACGAAACCTTTTAACCGTTGCCATTGTTAAATCCATTTGGATAATGCTTGCTGATGCTGCATGTTTCATTCATGAAATATGGCAGCTGAATGCCAAACTGCTTTCCTTAACGGAAACCTTTTGGAGGATGTTTACAACATCCTGACGGTTTTTTCGTACCATAACGAGCAAACAAGGTTTGCAAGTTAACTCGATCCATGGATGGATTCAGCAAGCATAGTGTTCTTGGAATTATCGTTTTGATGTAATCATAATGGTATATGATTTAATTCAAAACGAAAATGATTCTTATGTATATAAGAAGGTTAGTGGGAACGCACTGACACTGAATGTCCTGTATAAAAATGATAAGTCATTTCTTGGAAATGATATTCCCATAATAAAATCGGTGAAAGCTTGGCTTTCATGAAAATTCTCCGTAGAATTCTTGGGAGAAACAACCTTTATTCTAGGAATAAAGATCTATTGGGATAGATTTAAAAGTTGTTAGAACTCTCCGAGAACTCGTACATTGAAAAATGTACGCGACCTGGTGTCTCATACGCTTTGAGCATATGGAGTCACAATCGGGCCAATCCGAGTGATAATCACTGGATTGATGTTAAGAACATCCTTTAGTATCTTAGAGGAACTAAGGATGTTGTCTTAAATTATGGAGAATGAGAACTTGAAGTGACTGGGTTCACTGTTGCAAGTTTCCTAACCGATAAAAGCCGACTATAAGTCGTAATAACGGTACTATAAGTTTGAGAAACGGAACAGTGAGCTGGAAATCTTCCAAGAAAGATACTGTTACCGGATAAACAACAAAAGCGGGTTATTGCTGCAGCTGAGGCAGCAATAGAAGCCTTCTGGATTGATAATAATCCTAATTAGATTAGGAGTAGTTCTGTTAGCAGCTGAGCTAGGCTACAGCACAGGCTAAAGAATTAATGGTCTCATCAACGATCCAGATAAATACTTCAAATATGCATCTGATTCGTTCGGATCATACATCGTGGTGATGTGATGATCGAATAAATCACATCAGATGATAACACTACAAATCCGCTGACGAAAGCATTTTCTCAGCAGAAATTTGAGCGAACCGTGCATAGTTCAGGTGTAGGACACTTGAGAGATTGGCTATAGGCCAAGTGGGAGATTGTTGGACAAATATGACCCATAGCATCACTATTTGTACAGATCATGGTGTTGTTGTACAAATTAACTATGTGACAAATGAAATTGCTCTTTTATCATTTGTAATTAGATTACCAAGATGTATAAATGATAAAAGGTCCATATGATTAGTTCCGGATTGAGATGATATGAGACAGTATCAATCCATAAAGGTTTAATCATTAAATATCTCTAGTCAGAGTATTATCGAGATTGGACATCGATAATGCGTAAAAGACTAGTATTACACTTGTGCGCGTTGTGGGAGCATAACGACATAGTTCTCATATATTTGGGTATAGGATACTCATGCAAGTGTAATAGGAGGTTGTGTTTACCGATGGTACGGAAACAGCTTTGCTCTGGATAATCCCCTCGGAATTCCATTGGTAGTATGACTATGTGTCTATGGAAGTGTGAATCAGGGTAGGTGTATTTGGTCTTAACCTGAGACTTGCACCGCTAATACTTGTGACAATCAATATACTTTGGTTTTGGTCGTCCAAGGCTTTAACAGGTTCTGTGTACGCCTCTTCTGGGTATATTGAGAATCGTAGTGTATTGGGTGTGACGTCGAGATGGACGTATCACTCCAGTCATAATGGAGATGATGATCACGTAGGATACGAAACTGGTGCTCTTATGTACTGCAGTCATCGGGATAATATGACTAGGTCATGATTATCCGACTATAGAGACTAGTTACCAGAGATCCGATATGTGCTTCGTACGGAGCAGACACGATTCCAGCCTTAGGCCTTGCACGTGACATCCGATACTGGATCGTAATACACAATACTACGTATACAACGCCTGATATAGATCACATATTCCAGTAAGAATATTTATGGAGAATTGGGTAGGCACGGTGCTTTGCTAGAAGCCAACCATGTCTTGTAAATCGGTAAAAACGTAGTACTAGGTACGTACGTGTTCGGATAGTCCGACGACCGGATTTACTGCCAACATATCCGAGGATCTCATGGGTCGCTTCCCGAAGATTCACCGATGACGTAGACTCGCACTTTATTAATCTGGGATTAATTAGTAAGAGAGATAAAATTAATCTGAGATTAATTACAGAGATATTTTATCTGGGATAAAATATTATTTAAGAGAGAGAACGATTAATTTGGAATTAATCGATAAAATAATATATTCGATATATTATACGAAATTAGATTTCGACGCGGAATTCAAATTAGATTTTAATTCGGGGGAACGAGTTAATTTAGAATTAATTCGTTAGCGACGTGAATAGTAATTTTGCTAGGCATAATTATTTAATTACGTCGCAACGAAAAATTTGTTAATTCGGAATTAGCGAACCCGAGCCCGGGAGTATTTGCGGGCGCACTCGCATTTCGAATTCAAGTGCGGCCCACAAGTCACATCAAGCATCACATCACTTGTCACTTTAAAGTTGCTTTAACTTGATGAGTTTTGGTGGAGTTGGTAGAGACTTGAAACACACTCCAATTTGAAAGGTTTGAATGACTATTACCAAATCCACTTTTGGTATATCATTAATTGATTTTTGGAAAATCATAACCAACACACATTCTCTCATTCTTCTCTTCTCATCTCACGGTCTTGGACCACATTTCCTTCTCCAAATTTTGGCAATTGCCGAGAACAACAATAAGGGAAATAGAAATTTTTTTGGCAAATTTTCAAGGTGCTAGCACACATTCGGAGTCTTGCGAAGGTGATAGGGAAACTCACCCGTGGGCATGGAATGCACACACCAACCTTGGAGCTTGAAGGACCGAAAATGGAGCTCAAAATTTTGGAGAAAGCCGAGAGTTCAAGGAGCCAAAGCTTGAAGAATTTTTGTCGTTCCTCGCATCGCAAAGCCGATTGTTGTAAGTATGATTCCGTCATGCTTTTACGAGTATTCACATATATGTTTCTTGCTTGAAATTTGATCCTTGGGACTTAATAGAAACCCAACACCCGCCTTATCAAAGAGGTTGCATCTTATGTGACTTCTAACCTTAAACAAGGTTTCTTTTTTGATTCTGAAAGGGTTTTCAATGGCATGTTCTTTGAGGACCTAATACGATCTTGGAAGGGGTTTTGTTTTTACAAATCGTGATTCGCGTTTCTTGAGGTTTGCTTAATTATGTGAGGTTGTCTAGGAACTCAATCCTACGATGGTTTCCGTCACCAAGAAAGTAAATCATATTGTTGAATGAAACCCCTTGGAAATAAATACAACTTGAATCACCAAAATCGAACATCATATGAGAAAGTTAAGGCTAGAATACGAAAACTACGCAAATCCCATTATCATTATTTAGGTGGTCTTCTCTTGAAAATATTTTACTTATTTAGCCTAACTTTTAAAGGTCTTTTCTTGAAAAGCTTGAATTATCTAAACTGGATCTTTGTACTGTCCTAGTGGGCTAAGTCTTCAATCTTATATAAAGCACAAATCTTGTACTCTGGATCAACATCAAGAATGCAGAGCAATGTATCATAAACCTTGTTTGGGAAAAATGAAAATTTTATAATGTAATGTTCTAAAATATTATTTGGTAAATAAAAAATAATGGAATGAAATGTAACTAGATAAGTTTTAAAGATAATTGTATCCTTCTAGATTCTAAAAGTAAAAAAGATAAATATTTTAATATTATTTTTACAATGGGCAAATTTATATTCACAAGTAATATTATTTTCAACTTATGTTTCATCCCTAACCCTCTTATTTGGGCGACTCATTTTTAATGGCTCAATATTCTTTTTTTGTTAAACTTATTTTCATCTCCTTCCACTCCCTTCCATTCAAATCCTTTAATCCAAATAATAAATTTTAAATATTTTAAATTACATTTCACACCCTTCCATCCCATTCTATCAATCTAAACATAGCCTAATGGTTGCCACTTAGATATGAATATTTACCATGCTTGATTATTATGATGATCAATCTAAACATAGCCTAAGGCAAAGCTATAACATGGATGAGTAGGATTAAGTTTTTGTTTATGAATTATTACCTTGTTTTATTTTAATGGGTTCCACTTAAATGTGAATATTTACTGTTCTTGATTATTATGATATTGATCTTCTTCAATTTTCACATGTTTTTGGTAATAAAGATATCCGAACGAGGTTTTTCTTTTTTGAAGTATGAAATTTCATTCATAAACTTACATGATACAAGCAATACGAGGAGGGAACTCCTCTAGCCAAAAGCCACTATATTGCCTTGCAGATGCAAGGTTAGCCAATGAGTGAGCAGTCATATTATAAGTCTTCTTATGGCCAAATTGAATCACAATCCTACATACACTTGCAACTGCTAATTGGATGTCATTAATCGCCCAGAATATCTCTTTGGAACTAGAAGTTTTCCTAGGACCAAATTGACTATATTGAGAGCATCAGACTCTATGATCGCTGCAATATATTTGCTTCCACCGCATACTTAATCCCCAAGGCAATGGCCTCTGCCTTTGCTTACTCCACATCAACATTGCCTGTACACATTTCCATTCCAGCCACAACTGCCTTTCCATTTCAATCCTTGAAATCCAGACCTATGTCAGCTTGTAACTTCCTGTTGTTAACTGATCCGTCAACATTAGCTTTAAACCAATGCTCAGGAGGGGGTTTCGAAATTCTGTCTCCATGAAAGCTATTTGTGAACTCCATCTGATCCACCTTCTGGTGAAGCAACTCATAGGAACTTTGAATTGCTTCAACATAAGCTAGTATCATTTCAGCATTCTGCCTGGTATTCCGGAACATTTCTCTATTCCTAGCTCCCCAGCAAGCCCACATCAAAGCTCCAATACTTCCTAGATCCTCCTTGGTTAGGTTCAATGCACCGTCATTCAGAAGATCCTGTACACTATTCCCCTTGAAGTTTATCAGCTAGTCTGTAAAGCATGAGTAGTGTTCTCAACTCCTCTATTGCAGTGCTGGCTATGCTCATCTTCCAGAATTCTTCTCTCCTTCAGCCTTGAGGTAGATGGAAGAAGATTAGAAATTGCTTTCTATATGAAGATCTTCACTTTCTGGGGGAGCTATAGTCCCCAGACCTTAGCCCACATCCCATCTGTATTATAGGTACTTGAAGTCTCTCCTTTAGAGCTCATCTCCATATCTAAATGGTATGAACTTTTCACAATAAACAAACCTTCCTTGTTAAAGTGCCAGCATAACCTATCATCCATAAGGACCCTTAGTAGAGGTATCTTCCTTATTTCCTCACAATTCATATCATTAAAGCACAACTCCAAAACCTCCTCATTCCAATCTTCTGTTCTTGGGATAGTTGGTATTGAGCATGGCCTAAAGAGATTAGGTCTAGGAAGCCAATTACTGGGTTATACAGTAGCTTTCCTCCCATCACTAATCCTCCATCTTACACCCTTTTTAAGCAAGTCTCCTCTCCACATTATGCTTCTCCAAATAAAGGAGGGGTCTGTACCTATTTTTGCTTCTAGAGAGTCATTTTCCTTAAAGTATCCAGCCTTTAAGATTCTGGATACCAATGATTCAGGCTCCTGAATACATCTCCAACCCAGTTTGGCTAGTAGGGCTTGGTTAAAGGTAACTAAGTTCCTAAAATTGTCCCCAATGTGAGTGGCTTGGTGGTATAGAGCTCAGGATATGACCTTAAGGTTCTGGGTTCGAATCCAGAGAGTGCGTTTCTTGTAAGAGCGTGGGACAGCCGCGGATTTTACCTGCTACGCTGAAGTCCGGAAGGGGTAATTTGGCGGCGGGGTTTCCAACGATTCCATAAAAAAAAAATGCCCTAAAACTACTCCCACCATCTTTCTTTGACTTGCTTAGCCACTTCCAGCTTGGCCAGTGAATCTTTCTCTCTGTGTCAATTTATCCCCACAAAAAGAATTCATAACCTTTTGAAAATTTCATCAGACAACCCCATGGAAGTTTAAAAATATACTCAATGAATAGGCAGGTATGACCTTGGCCATTGCCTTAGGAAGAACTTCTTTTCCTCTAATGGAGAAAAGCTTTGACTAGGCAGGTATATCCAAACGGTTGAATGTATTGAATTGGATTGTAATATATTGTACATGTAACATGAACTACGGTTAAATAGTGCAAAGTAGTCTAATTTTTGTGCAAATTAGTGCAAACATCGGATTAGGGAAAAACAATGTAGCTCGGACTACATGCACACGGTTGCGGTTTCAAATTGTAACCGAACCGCAACCGAACCGTTGACCAACCGAACCGTAAACTAGGGGTGGCAAAACGAAACAACAGATCGAATTTGTATCGAATCATAAAGGAATTGAATCAAAATGTGATGGATTCGTATTCGATTCGTTTATTAAACAAATCAAATACGAATATTCGTTTAGTCATGATATTATTCATATATATATATATATATATATTAATGAAAAATTAATGTAAATAAATTATGGTAAATTATGGTAAATATATATATATATATATATATAGGGGTGGGAGCGGTTCGGTTTGGTTCGGTTTTTGCTAAAAACCGAACCAAACCATATTTTACGGTTCGGATTTTTTACCTCTCAAACCAAACCATTAAATAACGGTTTGGTTCGGATTGAAAATTTTTAAACCAGCGGTTTACGGATCGATTCGGTCCGGTTTATGGATTATTATATTTAAAATAAATTTTCATCTACTTAAGTGAAGACAAAAAAAAAAAAAAATGAGGCACAATTAATTCTTGTATTTTTTAAAAATTACCCCGAATAATGATGCTACCATCATTCTAATTAAGAGACAAATTCAACATCTTACTTTCAAGAATAATGATACTATCATAAAACAAAAAAGTTAAAAAAAAAAGTATTAACAAATAAATTGAAGAATAAAAGTATTAACAAAAAATTTAAAAATAAAAGTATTAACATACTAATAAAAAAAAAACATAGAATAAAATTAAAAGAAAAATAAATTTTTTTTTATAAAAATATATAATTTTTTTATTATAACGAATCGGTTCAGTTTAACAGGTGCGGTTCGGATTAGCTCCTGAACCGAATCGTAAACCGTTTGGGGTGGGCCAATTCGAACCGCAAACCGAACCGTTAGAAAAAAAATCGTAAATTCGGTCTGGTTTGGTCCGGTTTGCGGTTTGGTTCGGTTCGGTCGGTTTTTTTTGCCCACCCCTATATATATATATATATATATGAAATATGTAAATAATATACTTGCTAAAAATATCTCACCAAATATCGACAATATTATTTTTTTTCTATGGTAATTAAACATAATTTCTCGAATCTTAATTGAAAAATAACAATAACTAGTAAAAGAAAATAATAAAACGAATCCTCAACTAATAAGCGAATCAATGAGCTTAAATTCGTATTCGATTCGTTTGATAAACGAATTGAATCCAATTGACCCATTTATTAAACGAATCCATTTTTTCAAACCTGTATTCGCTTTAAAGAAAATCGAATCAAACACATAAACGAATCTTAACCCAACACCTATCGTAAACCGCAACCGAACCAAATCCATCTGATTCGGTTAAGGTTGGACCAAAATTCCAACCGCCCAAACTGACGATGGGACCGGTTCGAACGGTGACAATCACGGTTCCGGTTCGAACCGTAACAGTTACGGTTCAAACTGTTTACGGTTCAATATTTGAACCATCAGCCGTTACGGTTTAAGGTTTGAACCTTAACAGCTATTTTTTTATTATTATAATAAATCTTAAAATATCTAATTTTCCCCTCCCAATAATTATTTTTTGGGGGCATTTTAGGCATCATAAAAAATCAAAAAACACTATAAATAATCCTTGAACTCATTTTCAAAATCACAAAACATTTACTCTTCCCACTCTCTCAATTTCTCAAATTTCATATATTCAATTAATTTATTCACTTATTAAATCAATCTCTTCATTATAATGACAAGCTCATCACATAACATTATAATGAAAAGCTCATCACATCACACAAACATTCCTGAGGTTGTGGATATCACTCGACATACCACCGGCGAAACGACTTCACGTATTCAAATGAGAAATCGAGGTTCTGAAATATTGACAAAATATTTCACTCTAGTAGTGAATGATGTCACTAGTGAGAAGAATGATGTCTGCAATTATTGTGGAAAAATTTACAAACACGCCGGTGTGTATGGAACTACGACGAGTCATATGAGGAGTATTCATAAAGTAATATTTGGGATTGATACAACACAAATATAAATGATAAGATTTTCGACTTCCGGTACAGGTTCTTCTTCTTCTACTAAATTATTTAAATATAATGAATCTCAATGAAAAGGTAATCTAACTAAATTAATTGACATAGAAAATTTAGCTTTTACTTTTGGTGAAAAAACGTCTTTTAATGATTTAATACATGAAAATATTAATTCTGCTATATGTAAACTTACTAGGATGACATGTAAAAGAAAAATGATGGAATTATATGCAAAAGGTCAAAATAATTTAAGGGAATTACTTTTTAAACTTAAAGGTCATGTTTCAATTTGTAGTAACATATGTAGTGATCATTGGTAGTCACATTCATACATGGGTATAACATGTCATTATATTGATGATTCATTGTTTATTCCAAAAAAAAATTATTGTATTTCGACATTTTGATGATGCACACACTGCACATAATATTTATGTAATAATTAGTAATATTTTACAGCATATGGATTAGTGCAAAAAAATTTTACTATTGGATTTGATAATGCATCAACTAATACTACATCAATTAATGAACTTAAAAGTATTTGCCAACCAAATTTGGGAGGTAAATTTTTCCATGTTCGATGTGCATGTCATATTCTGAATTTATATATATAAGATGGTTTGAAATCTTCAAACTCTGATATTGCAGCCATTAAAAAAATAATTATTTTACTTTGGTCGTTTTATATTACTAGGTTCGGCTATTATCCCAACAATGTCAAGGCTTGTACATTGTTGGGATATATATATATATATTTATGAAAATTTAATGTAAATAAATTATGGTAAATTATGGTAAATATATATAAATATATATATATATATGAAATATGTTAATAATATACTTGCTAAAAATATCTCACCAAATATCGACAATATTATTTTTTTTCTATGGTAATTAAACATAATTTCTCGAATCTTAATTAAAAAATAACAATAACTAGTAAAAGAAAATAATAAAACGAATCCTCAACTAATAAGCGAATCAATAAGCTTAAATTCGTATTCGATTCGTTTAATAAACGAATTAAATCCAATTGACCCATTTATTAAACGAATCCATTTTTTCAAACCTGTATTCGCTTTAAAGCAAATCGAATCAAACAAATAAACGAATCCTAACACAACTCATACCGTAAACCGCAACCGAACCAAATCCATCTGATTCGGTTAAGGTTGGACCAAAATTCCAACCGCCCAAACTGACGATGGGACCTGTTCGAACCGTGACAATCACGGTTCCGGTTCAAACCATAACAGTTACGGTTCAAACTGTTTACGGTTCGAAACCATTTACGGTTCAAGATTTGAACCATCAGCCGTTACGGTTTAAGGTTTGAACCTTAACAGCTTTTTTTTTTATTATAATAAATCTTAAAATATCTAATTTTTGCATCCCAATAATTATATTTTGGGGGCATTTTAGGCATCATAAAAAAATCAAAAAACACTATAAATAATCCCTTAACTCATTTTCAAAATCACAAAATCATTTACTCTTCCCACTCTCTCAATTTCTCAAATTTCATATATTCAATTAATTTATTCTCTTATTAACTCAATCTCTTCATTATAATGACAAGCTCATCACATAACATTATAATGACAAGCTCATCACATCACACAAACATTCCTCAGGTTGTGGATATCACTCAACATATCACCGGCGAAACGACTTCACGTATTCAAATGAGAAATCGAGGTTTTGAAATATTGACAAAATATTTCACTCTGGTAGTAAATGATGTCACTGGTGAGAAGAATGATGTCTGCAATTATTGTGGAAAAATTTACAAACACGCCGGTGTGTATGGAACTACGACGAGTCATATGAGGAGTATTCATAAAGTAATATTTGGGATTGATACAACACAAATATAAATGATAAGATTTTCGACTTCCGGTACAGGTTCTTCTTCTTCTACTAAATTATTTAAATATATTGAGTCTCAATGAAAAGATAATCTAACTAAATTAATTGACATGGAAAATTTAGCTTTTACTTTTGGTGAAAAAAGCGTCTTTTAATGATTTAATACATGAAAATTTGAATTCTGCTATATGTAAACTTACTAGGATGACATGTAAAAGTAAAATGATTGAATTATATGCAAAATGTCAAAATAATTTAAGGGAATTACTTTTTAAACTTAAAGGTCATGTTTCAATTTGTAGGAACATATGTAATGATCATTGGTAGTCACATTCATACATGGGCATGACATGTCATTGTATTGATGATTCATTGTTTATTCCAAAAAAAAAAAATTATTGTATTTCGACATTTTGATGATGCACACACTGCACATAATATTTATGTAATAATTAGTAATATTTTACAGCATATGGATTAGTGCAAAAAATTTTAACTATTGGATTTGATAATGCATCAGCTAATATTACATCAATTAATGAACTTAAAAGTATTTGCCAACCAAATTTGGGAGGTAAATTTTTCCATGTTCGATGTGCATGTCATATTTTGAATTTATATGTACAAGATGGTTTGAAATCTTTAAACTCTGATATTGCAGCCATTAAAAAAATAATTATTTTACTTTGGTCCTTTTATATTACTAGGTTCGGCTATTATACCAACAATGTCAAGGCTTGTACATTGTTGGGATATATATATATATATATATTTATGAAAATTTAATGTAAATAAATTATGGTAAATTATGGTAAATATATATATATATATATATATATATATATATATGAAATATGTAAATAATATATTTGCTAAAAACATCTCACCAAATATCGACAATATTATTTTTTTCTATGGTAATTAAACATAATTTCTCGAATCTTAATTGAAAAATAACAATAACTAGTAAAATAAAATAATAAAACGAATCCTCAACTAATAAGCGAATCAATGAACTTAAATTCGTATTCGATTCGTTTAATAAACGAATTGAATCTAATTGACCCATTTATTAAACGAATCCATTTTTTCAAACCTGTATTCGCTTTAAAGAAAATCGAATCAAACAAATAAACGAATCCTAACCCAACCCCTACCGTAAACCGCAACCGAACCAAATCCATCTGATTCGGTTAAGGTTGGACCAAAATTCCAACCGCCCAAACTGACGATAGGACCGGTTCGAACCGTGACAATCACGGTTCCAGTTCGAACCGTAACAGTTACGGTTCAAACCGTTTACGGTTCGAAACCGTTTACAGTTCAAGATTTGAACCATCAGCCGTTACGGTTTAAGGTTTGAACCTTAACAGCTATTTTTTTATTATTATAATAAATCTTAAAATATCTAATTTTTCCCTCCCAATAATTATATTTTGGGGGCATTTTAGGCATCATAAAAAATCAAAAAACATTATAAATAATCCTTGAACTCATTTTTCAAAATCACAAAATCATTTACTCTTCCCACTCTCTCAATTTCTAAATTTTCATATATTCAATTAATTTATTCTCTTATTAACTCAATCTCTTCATTATAATGACAAGCTCATCACATAACATTATAATGACAAGCTCATCACATCACACAAATATTCATGAGGTTGTGGATATCACTCAACATACCAGCGGCAAAACGACTTCACGTATTCAAAAGAGAAATCGAGGTTCTGAAATATTGACAAAATATTTCACTCTGGTAGTGAATGATGTCACTGGTGAGAAGAACATGTCTGCAATTATTGTGGAAAAAATTACAAACACGCCGGTGTGTATGAAACTACGACGAGTCATATGAGGAGTATTCATAAAGTAATATTTGGGATTGATACAACACAAATATAAATGATAAGATTTTCGACTTCCGGTCCAGGTTCTTCTTCTTCTACTAAATTATTTAAATATAATGAATCTCAATGAAAAGATAATCTAACTAAATTAATTGACATGGAAAATTTAGCTTTTACTTTTGGTTGAAAAAGCGTTTTTTAATGATTTAATACATGAAAATTTAAATTATGCTATATGTAAACTTACTAGGATGACATGTAAAAGAAAAATGATGGAATTATATGCAAAAGGTCAAAATAATTTAAGGGAATTACTTTTTAAACTTAAAGGTCATGTTTCAATTTGTAGTAACATATGTAGTGATCATTGGGACTACATTCATACATGGGTATGACATGTCAATGTATTGATGATTCATTGTTTATTAAAAAAAAATTATTATATTTCGACATTTTGATGATGCACACTGCACATAATATTTATGTAATAATTAGTAATATTTTACAGCATATGGATTAGTGCAAAAAAATTTTACTATTGGATTTGATAATGCATCAACTAATACTACATCAATTAATGAACTTAAAAGTATTTGCCAACCAAATTTTGGAGGTAAATTTTTCCATGTTCGATGTGCATGTCATATTTTGAATTTATATGTACAAGATGGTTTGAAATCTTTAAACTCTGAATATGCAGCCATTAAAAAAATAATTATTTTACTTTGTCGTATTATAAAATTAGAAGAGAATGATGTATTTTTGTAAGCAAAATGGTGTTAGGCCGAAAACATTCGACCGTGATATTCCAACTTGTTGGAATTCTACTTATTTTTTACTAAATGAAAGTTTTGAATATAAAGATTAATCATGATCATTTGTTACTCACTATCAATATGATGTAGTTTTATATTTCAGTCATTGGGAAGTTTTTCCAAAAATTTTAAAGCTTCTAAAAGTTTTTAATGATGCTATGAATATTTTAAGTGGTGTTTATTATCCAACTTCAAATATTTTTCTCCTTACAAGCCTTGACATTGTTGGGATAATAGCCGAACCTAGTAATAATATCAACGAATTTGATGATATTTTTGATAATCCTAACAATATTTTTGATGATCCTAACAATGAATTGGATGATCCCAACAATGTCATTGACGATCCTTCAAATGTAATTAAAAAATATGTTGCATCAATGAGGACAAAATGTCTTAATTATTACAAAGACATATCATTACTTCATCTTGTTGCTTTTGTTTTGGATCTAATGTTTAAAATTGAAGATTTGGAAAATAACCGATACTACACAATCCATGAATAGACCAACTGAACAATCTAAGCTTCTTGCTGGTAGAAGTTGGTAAATGCAGCGAAGTAAAAAATCAAAGTCCACTAATACCACCACTACTAATTCAGAAATTAATAAAAATCTAACGATAAATTTTGAGTTTCCCCAAAGTACTTTGGTAGGTGAGCAATTTCTTATCCTTGTTGGTGGCAAAAACATTAAGGATTATTTCCAGTCCTGGCCGTGATTGCAAGGGAGGTATTAGCGACATCGATCTCAACTGTATCTGTAGAGCAGATATTTAATATGGGCGAAAATATTCTTGATGACAGAAGATCAAGGTTGAAACCGAATATGTTAGAAGCTCAAATGTATCTTGACGATTGATGTAGGGCAGAACACCGTGAACAAGAAAATTAGCCAGAAACTTTTGAAGATTGTGTGATAACACGAACACAACTGGAGCCGAAGGCTCAAGAACCGAAACGCCTTCCCCGGATGACTATGAATAAAATGTTAATGGGGTAAATTATTAAAAATTAAATATAACAGAACTATATGAGCTTTGATTCTTCTACGCCCCAATAGGATACATAGGCAGCTTATGTATGTGCAAGCTCTTTTTTTTTCAAAACAATGAATAAATTATCACTGTCTACTTTTAGTCTTACTCTTTAGTAAATCTTAATTTTTTTATTATTTTTATAACAATTTAAATTAATATATTTACTCTTTATTAAATCTTAATTTTTTTTATTTTTATAATAATTTAATTTATTTAAAAAAAATCGAACCTTAAACTGAACCGAACCGCACAGTTCGGTCGGTTTAAAGTTCGTTTGCGATTCGATTTTGTCCGAACTGCAACCGATCAAACCTTAAATCAAACCAAACCGAACCGAACTATTGGTTTACGATTCGGTTGCAATTCAGCCAAACCCGAACCGTCAACTGCACGGTTCGGTTACGGTTTTGAACCGTAACCGAACCCTGTGCAATGCCTACCCATAACTGAATACAATGCGGGCGAGTTCCAAAAACTCCTTTTTAATAGACCGAAGCCTAACAGAAGTTTTGTTGGGTCCAAGATTCTAAGGCTATAACTAAAGCCACACACAAAGAAGAAAGGGGCTCATTAGAATCGCTATATTCATTTGTAAGCCCTTCGACCTAAAAGGGCATGTAGGTTGTTCACAAGGCATTCGAAATCCAAAAATTCCTCGTCTTTCTTGTGGTTGTCATTTGACAGCTATCCCGACTATGTCTCTGCACATCTCTAACATATCCTGAGTAACCACCTTTGTTAATATGTCAGCTGGATTCTCATCTGTATGAATCTTCACTAGTCTCAACAGTTGTTGATCAATCATTTTGTGTATCCAATGATAGCGAATATCGATGTGCTTTATCCGAGAATGATACATTGAGTTCTTGCTTAAGTCCAAATAACTCTGACTATCACAATATATCTTGTATTCTGTCTACTTAATCCCTAATTCTTTGAGAAATATTTCTTTTCTTGCTTTCGTTGCTGCAGTATACTCAGCTTTTGTTATGGATAATGTAATACATCTCTGCAATCTTGACTGCCATGACACAGCTCCCCCTGTAAAAGTGTAGAGAAAACCCGATATAGATTTTCTACCATCAAGATCTTCTGCTATATCTGAATTTGTATAGCCTTCCAATATTGGATCAGCTCCCTCGTAGCACATACATAACTTCGATGTACCATTGAGGTACTTGAGAATCCATTTGACTGCCCCCCCTTAGTGTTCGTTTCCTTGGTTTGAGAGAAAACGGCTCACTACACCCACTGCGTGAGCAATATCTGGCCTGGTACATACCATGGCATACATTAGGCTTCCAACTGCTGAGGAATATGGTATTGATGAGATATCCTCTATCTCTTTCTTGGATGAGGGGCGCGAACTCTTGCTCAGTTTGAAGTGGTGCGCTAGCAGGATGTTGACATGTTTGACATTCGGTATATCAAATCTTCTGATCACCCGTTCAATATAATTTTCCTATTAAAGTTACAACATTTTGTTCTGTCTGTCTCGAACTATTTGTATTCCCAAAATCTGTTAAGTTGGTTCTAAGTCTTTCATGTCAAAAGACTTAGAGAGTTCTTTCTTCAGGTGGCTGATCTTCGCTGCATCTTGTCCAACGATCAACATGTAGTCTACATATAATAGAATAACAATGAAATTTCCATCCGGAAACTTGTGAATGTAAACACACTGGTCAGTTGTAGTTTTTTGTAGCATTGACTCACCATGAACGAGTCAACTTCTTGTACCACTGTATGGTACTTGTTTAAGGCCACACAAGCTCTTATTCAGCTTGCAAATAAAGTACTTTTTTCTTGAAACCTTGAAACCTTCTGGCTGCTCCATGTAGATTTAAAAAAGTTCACCAAAGTCGATTCTTTTTTCTATAGGAATCCTTTGACTACTAACCAGGCTTCGTGTTTCACCACATTTCCACTGTTATCTTTCTTCAACTTGAACACTCATTTATTCTTCAGTACTTGCGGGAGCTTGACTATCTCATAAGTGTGATTCTTCTGCAGAGATTCTATTTTGTCTTGCATTGCGTGCATCCATTTTCCTTTGTCTTTATGAGATACAGCTTCCTTGAAATTTGATGGCTCCCATGTTAGAGTGTATGCCCTAAAACCAGTTATGGATGTAATGGTTTAAGGCATAATGTTTGTAATATAGTTTATTATTTATTAATAAAAGGCATTTGTTAACTACACATTATTACATCCATATTTTATGTGTATGTCCTGAGACATTATGTCAAATAAATATTGTTAATCCAAAAGACATTTGCGATTATGAGAGTCAACGATATTTATATATGTCTCAAATTAAGTTCTTTGTAAAATATGATTGTTATACGAGACAATAATATATCACTTGACCAATATTGTTGTGTGTCGTCTAGATTGACATATGATGTTAATAGAATGGATGATAAGTCTCATATCATAAGGACACAGACAATAGATGTTTCATTAGTAGAATGAAATATCGAACACGACCACAGAAACGTAAGATTACATGATAATATTATCTAAGGTCATTGATCTTCATAATAATACATTAGTGTCGTCATATCCTCTGACCTGAGTGTAGGAAATGACTTTCCTTAGCGGAACGGAAGTTGCTTATGGTGGCACCGGGTCCGGTATGGATCTTTAAAATTTTCTTTGTCTTCTCTCTTTGCTGTAGTAGCCAAGATCAATTCTTTGATGTCCAACACTTGGATCAACCACTCGATCTTCCGAACTATGACTCGAAACCAACAAACCGAAGTGTGGGCTTCACTCACAAAGATCAAACCTCTAAACTATTTAGAGATTTTGGATGTCACAATGGTGTTTGGCTCTTTGGAATTTCAAACACTCTCACAACACTTGTGAATGTTTGAACTCTCTCTATTTTCTCTCAAATATTTCTCACAATACTTGTGTGAATGTTTTCAAAATGTTAACCTTAGGAAGTGAGAGAAATGGTAGAGATTATATTCTCTTACATAAGTCAACTAACCTTGTCATTAAGCATCTAATGCTTTCTTGCAATAGCCAACGTAAAAATGTGAATGTTATACCAAAGCATAAGAAATGATAAGCTAAAGACAGTGACTTTGTCATTAAGCATCCAATGATTTCTTTCAATGGCAAATACATAAATGTGGAGGCCATACCAAAGCATAAAAATGGATTAGCTAATGACAAAACTATTAGGTGTATACAAGCCACATAATAGACATAATAAATTGGAGAGCATGGCAAGCCATATGGCTTTGTCTGCAATGGTAAATAAAAATCAATATCTTAATAATGATTTATTTACCTTCAATTATGTTGTAGTAATTATCTCATAATTATTACTAACTTGATTATCTCATAATCAAGACTTGATTATCTCATAATCAAAGAATTCTAGAAAATATTAAGTTAAACTAATTTAACATAGTTTTCATTTGTGACAATAAATATTATTAATCTCATTAATAATATATAAATATAAAGTGAGCATATAATTAGACAATCTAATTATATTAGGTTTACTACAGTTAATCGAGCTAGCACGGGGACCAAATGTACCTACGGTTCCGAGCTCCAATAATTCTGAAATATTAATTAAACTCTTTAATCAAATATTATGAATTATTAACTCCGTGTTATTCCACTAAAAACTTGAAGTTGAACTCTCGTTATCGTAGATGGATAAAATAAACCGAACAAATTCGGTGTCCATCGATATAGTCATTACATATGGATATAGCCCTTCACGAATATCTCATAAATAGAGCCGAGTCAAAAGTCCGTTAAACCCCTCTAAATATTTTGTCTCTTAAGTATCATTGATTCTATAATGAATAATTAATCCATAACAATTATGAATATAAAACTTTCTATTCGCAATAGAAAAGTTGAGCGCTCAAATTGTTCAAGTCATGAATCAACTCTTAAAAGAGATATTCATCTGCTTCTCGTAAGAAGGAGTGGATTCTATATCTATGTAAAACGTTCCCAACTACACACCAAACCATATCCCCAAAATACGTAGTTATTGGCGGGAATGCAACACCAACCTCACCATAGTAAATCAAAGGACATAGCATGTCATGCAGGAGTTCGTAGTACACTCAAGATTAAGATCGAATCTATATATTACCATCAATTAGATAAAATGAATTTCTTCGGTTAACGGATATTAAAATAAATTCATATTTATCTGAGTCCAGTCCTATATGATCTCATCCTACAAGGCGCTTCCATTCCCATGTCACTACATGAACGATCGCAGATCAAGATCGTCATACAAGTATAGAATGGACCGCAGCTATAGATAAACCACAAACAAAGTACTCTCTTTGTTTGCTCTCTATGGACTATTTAGATTACTAACTCCAGACTTAAATCCTCTCGTGCATCAAACATACACAAAGTCTGAAGGTACAAGAGTAATCAAAGTAAACAAGATAATTGGATAATATGCGATATAAATCAAACAACTTTGATAAAATAAATAATGCATTTATTATTATTATTCAATAATTAATTCCGTTTACAATACATGAAGCTCTAGGATATAAATCTCAATAATCTCCATCTTGGACTATAGCAAATGGGACATGTCATGTAATCTTAAACCCTTTAGGTGACCTTCAAACACTTTAGCCGATAAGGTCTTTGTAAATGGATCAGCCAGGTTGTCTGGGATGGAATCTACGTGGCTGTGACATCTCATCTCTGTACTATCTCCCTGATGAGGTGATATTCCTCTCAATATGCTTACCCCTTTTGTGGTTTCTTGGTTCGTTGGAGTTCGCCACTACACCATTATTATCACAATAAAGTGTAATCGGTTTATCCATATCTGGAACAACTTCCAGATCTGCCAAGAACTAACGGAGCCAGACTGCTTCCTTAGTTGCTTTACAAGCTGCTATATATTCAGCCTCCATGGTGGAGTCAACAATAAAAGATTGCTTTATACTCTTCCATACTATAGCCCCACCACTTAGGGTGAACACTGATCCAGATGTTGATTTCCTAGAATCGACATCCGTATGAAAATAAAAGTCTGTATATCTTATCAGAATCATATCCTGACTTGTATATACAAACATATAATTTCTCATTCTCCGAAGATACTTGAGAATATGTTTCACCGCTATCCAATGATCTAATCCTGGGTTGGATTGAAACCTACTGACTACTCTCATTGTAAAACATATGTATAGTCTCTTGCATAACATAGCATACATAAGACTTCCAACTGCTGAATCATATGGTATATGTCTCATCTCCTCAACTCCTTGAGGTGTCTTAGGAGACTGTTCCTTAGATAAATAAATTCCATGTCTGAAAGGTAAATTACCTTTCTTGGAATTTTGCATACCAAATCGCACAAGAATCTTGTTGATATAGGTTGTTTGAGACATTGCTAACAGTCATTTCTTGCGATCCCGAATGATCTGGATCCCAAGTACATAACTTGCCTCTCCCAAATCTTTCATTTGGAATTGGTTAGCTAGCCAGATTTTCACGTCTGATAATATCTTTACATCATTCCCAATGAGTAAAATATCATCGATGTATAACACAAGGAAAACCACATTCCTATCAATGATGCGCTTGTAGACACAAGGCTCATCGATGTTCTACTCAAAGTTATAAGATTCGATCATAGTATCAAATCTTATGTTCCAAGATTTAGATGCTTCTTAAGTGCATAAATTGACCTTTGCAACTTGCAAAATTTTTACTCTTGACCTTGGGTAATGAACCCCTTTGGTTGTACCATATAGATACTCTCATCAAGAGTGTCATTCAAGAATGCAGTCTTGACGTCCATTTGCCAAATCTCATAGTCATAATATGCGGCAATGGAAAGAAGAATTCTGATGGATTTAAGCATAGCTACTGGCGAGAAAGTTTCTTCATAGTCAACTCTCTCTTTTTGAGTATAACCTTTTGCCACTAGTCTAGCCTTGAAAGTCTATACTTTCTCATTTATTCCTCCTGCAACCTATGGGTTTTACTCCATCAAGTTGGTCTACAAGTTCCCAGACTGAGTTGGAGTACATAGACTTCATCTCGAGGTTCATGGCTTTGAGCCATTCCTCTTTATCAGTATCTTCCATTGCACTATGATAGGTCAATGGATCATTTATACCATCACAAGATGCAACAACTTGCACCTCACCATTTCCTAGATAGCGTTCAGGTTGTCTTACAACCCTCCCACTACATCTATGTGGTATAGTATCCTGATAAACTTGCATCTGACTTTCAGATGTAGAAGGTGTAATGTCTTTGTCAACATTTGACAATGGTGTACTGGTCGTACCAGCAAGTAACTCCTTAAGTAACACTTTACTTCAAGGTTTGGACCCTCTCATATAGTCCTCCTCAAGGAATGTAGCATTTGTTGACATAAATACTTTATTATCTTCTGGACTATAAAAGAATTCACCCTTAGTTTCCTTAGGATAGCCTACAAATAGGCACACCTGTGAACGTGGTTCCAACTTCGTAGTCTTGTTCTTTAGCACATATGTCCGACACCCCCATATGCGGAAATGTCGCAAACTAGCTTTACGACCATTCCATAACTCTAAGAGAGTTTTAAGAACAGACTTAGAAGGAACTACATTCGGGACATACAATGCAGTTTGCAATGCATACCCCCAGAATGAACTAGGTATAGTGCTATAACTAAATATTGATCTCATCATGTCTAGTAGAGTCCGATTTCTCCTTTCTGTAACACCATTTTGTTGTGGTGTTCCAGGTGCTGTAAGTTGTGAAATAATTTCATGCTCAACTAAGAATTCCTCGAAATCTCTATCAAGGTATTCTCCTCCACGATCTGATCATAGAATTTTGATGCTTTTACCTAACTGGTTCTCAACTTCAGCACGATACTCTTTGAACTTTTCAAATGTATCTGACTTGTGCTGCATTAGGTAAACATACCCATATCTGGAATAATCGTCAATGAAAGTGACGAAGTATTCAAAACCACCTCGGGCATTTACATTCATCAGTCCGTAAATATCCGAATGTATTAGCTCAAATGTTTCTTTGGCTCTTATCCCTTTTCTAGTAAAAGGTCTCTTAGTTATTTTGTCTGCTAGACGGGATTCGCAGACAGGTAAAGTACCGAGTTTTAACTGATTTAAATCTATGTTCTTAATTAGTCTATCTATTTGGTCAAGGTTAATGTGACAAAGTCTAAGGTTCCATAAATAGGTATCATCATGAGAAATATTTTACCGTTTAGTTTTAGATCTTTCAATCTTAATCATTTCAGTATTAAGTAGTGATTCATGCATTAACGGTCTTAATACATATAGATTATTTTCGGAGTTTCATGTGCATATCTTTAATCCATTTATACTAATAATAACTGACTTATTATTAAATGAAATAGAAAAACCACATTCCATAAGTTTTGTTACAGAAATCAAATTCCTGCGGAAACCAAAAATATATAGCACACCATTTAAACATAAATAACTATTATTAAAGTTTAATTTGGAATCTCCCACTTCTTTTGCTGAAACAACATCCCATGTCCCAACTCTTATGGTGAAGCTACCTTCAGCAAGGTCCCTCCATGAGTCAAGTAGCTGCAAAGAACAAAAAACATGGTTAGTGGCACCAGAATCAACAATCCATATGGATTTATCATCCTTCACCAAAAGAGACTCAATGACAAGTAAATCGTATTTACCTGTATTCTTCTTTTCTTCAAGCTCTGCAAGATATTTGGGACAATTCCTTTTCCAATGCCCTTGTTGTTCACAATGGAAACATTTTCCTTTGGCATTGGTTCATTTGGAGCTTTTGTTGTTCTTCTTTTTCATTGGTTTTGCCTTTGCCTTCCAATTGCCTTTCTTCTTCTTCTTTGCAGATTTAGAAGATTCGATAATATTTGCCTCGGCATTGGACCTACGAGGACCGTTCATAACGGACTCATAATTGGTGAGCTCATTCAGCAGTTTAGTCAATGTAAAAGTCAACTTATTCATAGAACGATTGCTTTTAAACTGCAGGAAACTCTTTGCTAGGGTTTCCATGATCATTTTCACCTGTCTTTGCACATGATACGTGCACTATGGGTTTCAGCCATATTAAGATGAGACATCATCCTTAACACATGGTCTCTGACTGATGTGCCTTCCTTCATTCTAGCGATCAATACAGAGACTATTGCCTCATGTTGTTGCCGGTCTGAAAGTTTCCCAAACATGTTCTGTAACGACTGCATAATCATTGATGTTGTTGCCATAGGGTGATGCTGTGTAGCAAGAACCTCAGACATGGATGCTATCAAATAGCTATGAGCTTTCTCATCAGCTTTAATCCAATTATTATAGGCATTTTGTGCAGCTCTGCCAGCATTTGGTGCTGGCTCAGGAGGACATTCCTCCATAAGGACAAATTTAAGGTCTTCACAGAATAATATAGCATTCATGTCACTTTTCCATTTAACATAATTATCCCCGGTTAAATTTTCTTGTTGTTTGAGAATGGAGATTATTACAGATGTCATGACTGAAAAAATAATAAACGCGCATTCAACATTCATTCGTTGCATATTAAAATTGTCAAATATTTAGGCATAAAATTAAACATGATGCATGATCAATGTATAATGAATTAGAAACCAAAAAGAATTATTATGCCACAGTTATCTATCATACCACAAATAAGTGATGTCGTATGGTAGGTCAAGTATTCGCATGATAGACTGAGACATTCTCAATTGATTAATATATCTGAAATAACTCTTATTCCTATATTAATCAGCTACCGTTATTTTGATCAAGGAAGCTTTGATTAACAACTTAATCATTCCTTTGTGAGTGTGACCCATTATTTCGGAACCCTTGGATTTAACTAGTGAAGTGCCGCCGTAGGGTAGGTCAAATCACTAGATACATCTAGAGTCCATATCCTTTCGGAATCCAAACCTGATATTGACCCAAAAAGGACACCATCCATAGGGGGACGAAAGCAAAGCCATCTCGAGGCGCCTATTGAATCTCACGTTTCTGGATAACAATGGAGATCGCAGGATATATTGTGGTATACCCCTCTCCCACTCACTATTAAAAAGTGTAAGGTTTCTATCTCGCTAGTATTTTATGAATCTTAGATTATGCTCGGCTAAAGTCATAACCTTAATTAATACTAGTTGATGATTTAGTGATCTAACCAATTTTAACTCTTAAAATTTTATTCACTAATACCGATTAGTCTCTACTAACCAATTAACTTAATTAAACTAATTTAATCAAGTTGTTATAGTGATCTAATCAATTTTAACTCTTAAATTATTAGTCAACTTATAGGTTTTAAAATTTAGAATTCAATGAACGGACCAAATGTCATTAAATCATTTAATCGATAAAAGCACATTATTTATTCCAAAGGTACATGGTATTGTATCCCGACTGCAGACCATATTACCGTCCATTTGGAACCGGCTATGGAATTTACGTTCGGGTTTCCATCTGATATACCAAGGAAAATAATGTACTCATAAAGTCCATTTGTTTCTAAAACTTGAATTCGTAATTTTTAAACCTTTAAACCAATTAATCTTATTAATCCGTTTACATGCATCTTATATTTTTATTTAATTTTTAAATTTACATAAAATCATATTTTATGACTTGAATATCATGTATGTCTACATGTTATGGCATATGAAAATGCAAGAGTAGGCACCCTAGGCTATATGACATGTTAATAAACAATTTAAACATTCATATTAACCCAGGTTCGGGCCTAAAATGTTTGTGTAGCATTTGACGGGCGTTCGAACGTTTTCAGGCAGTGGAGTTTTGTTCATGTTGCGTTCCAACGCCTGTCTGAACACTAGAACTTCATTTACTCTGTTCCGGAGCTTCCGGACTCTGTTTTGGTCCTTTTTTTTACGGACTCGTAACGGAACGTAGTCTTACATACATCCATAAATTGCATTAATCGGGCTCTTATTTTTCTATACTAATCTAATTAGTACAATAAATCCAAGGCATCCATTGGTCTTCAAATCTTGCTCCATGATATGTTTTTGAGTTCACGGAATAGGTTTGTAATGAGTCTTTCGCGACATCGGCACCTCCAAGTTACAAATTGAGTTATAAAATAGACTTATTACAAAGGAAATGAACTTACAACACTTGAAAGAATATGACCTTATGGTCTTACATTCCCAACACTAAAAATATGAGCCAGAAAAATTAACAATCAACACAATACATTCATCACATGAATCATAGTAAACATTCATCACATGAACAATAAAAACCATTCATCTCATGAATCTAATTGTGCCTACTCATCACAACATGCATTCTAAAATATATATCGCATATAAATTATTAAAACTTGAACTTTAAAAGAGAAGGGTTAAGAACACTTTTCAACCTTAAGCTCTTGATGCCAATTGTAGGAAATGACTTTCCTTAGCACGATGGAAGTTTCTTGTGGTGGCACCGAGTCTGGTATGGATCTTTAAAATTTTCTTTGTCTTCTCCATTTGTTGTAGTAGCGAAGATCAATCTTTTTATGTCCAACACTTGGATCAACCACTCGATCTTCCGAACTATGACTCGAAACCAACAAACCGAAGTATGAGCTTCACTCACAAAGATCAAACCTCAAAACTATTTAGAGATTTAGGATGTCACAATGGTGTTTGGCTCTTTGGAATTTCAAACACTCTCACAACACTTGTGAATGTTTGAACTCTCTCTATTTTCTCTCAAATATTTCTCACAACACTTGTGTAAATGTTTGCAAAATGTTAACCTTAGGAAGTGAGAGAAATGGTAGAGATTATATTCTCTTACATAAGCCAACTAACCTTGTCATTAAGAATCTAATGTTTTCTTGCAATGGCCAACACAAAAATGTGAATGCCATACCAAAGCATAAGAATTGATAAGCTAAAGACAATGACTTTGTCATTAAGCATCCAATGCTTTCTTTCAATGGAAAACACATAAATGTGGAGGCCATACCAAAGCATAAAAATGGATTAGCTAATGAAAAAACAATTAGGTGTATACAAGCCACCTAATAGACATAATAAATTGGGGAGCATGACAAGCCATATGGCTTTGTCTCCAATGGTAAATAAAAATCAATATCTTAATAATGATTTATTTACCTTGAATTATGTTGTAGTAATTATCTCATAATTATTACTAACTTGATTATATCATAATCAAGACTTGATTATCTCATAATCAAAGAATTCTAGAAAACATTAAGTTAAACTAATTTAACATAGTTTTCATTTGTGACAATAAATATTATTAATCTCATTAATAATATATAAATATAAAGTGAGCATATAATTAGACATTCTAATTATATTAGGTTTGCTACAGTTAATCGAGTTAGCACGAGGACCAAATGGACGAACGGTTCTGAGCTCCAATAATTCTGAAATATTAATTAAACTTTTTAATCAAATATTACGAATTATTAACTCCGTGTTATTCCACTAAAAACTCGAGGTTGAACTCTCGTTACCATAGATGGATAAAATAAACCGTGCAACTTCGGTGTCCATCGATATAGTCATTAGATATGGATATAGCCCTTAACGAATATCTCATAAATAGAGTCGGGTCAAAAGTCCGTTAAACCCCTCTAAATATTTTGTCTCCTAAGCACCATTGATTCTATATTGAATAATTAATCCATAACAATTATGAATATAAAACTTTCTATTCGCAATAGAAAAGTTGAGCGCTCAAATTATTCAAGTCCTAAATCAACTCTTAAAAGAGATATTCATCTGCTTCTCGTAAGAATTAGTAAATTCCATAGCTATGTAAAACGTTCCCAACTACACACCAAACCATATCCCCAAAATACGTAGTTATTGGCCGGGAATGCAACACCAACCTCACCATAGTAAATCAAAGGACATAGCCTATCATGCAGGAGTTCGTAGTACACTCAGGATTAAGATCGAATCCATATATGACCATCTATTAGATAAAATGAATTTCTTCGGTTAACAGATATTAAAAGAAATTCATATTTATCTGAGTCCAGTCCTATATGATCTCATCATACAAGGTGCCTCCATTCCCATTTCACTACATGAACGATTGCGGATCAAGATCGTCATACAAGTATAGAATGGACCGCAGCTATAGATAAACCATAAAAAAAATACCCTTTTTGTTTGCTCTCTATGGACTATTTAGATTACTAACTCCAGACTTAAATCCTCTCGTGCATCAAACATACACAAAGTCTGAAGGGAGAAGAGTAATCAAGGTAAACAAGATAATTGGACAATATGCGATATAAATCAGACAACTTTGATAAAATGAATAATGCATTTATTATTATTATTACAATAATTAATTTTGTTTACAATACATGAAGCTCTAGGACATAAATCCCAACAATCTCCCACTTGGACTAGAGCAAATGGGACATGTCATGTAATCCTAAACCCTTTAGGTGACCTGTTGGGTTTCTACGGTCCCGAGGATCGAATAAAGCGATGAAACATAAGTGTGAATACATCAAAGAAGTTGCGGAATACTTACATTGAGCGATTGAGCGATGCAACGAAGAACAAAAATATTTTTCTCCCTCCAAGGTGGTCTCGGCAGTGAGCTGAATTTTGCTTCTCCAATTTTTGGTCATGGTCCTCCATTGATGCTCCAAGCTTGGTGAAGTGATTCCATGCTCACGAGTAGGTTTCCCTATCACCTTAGGATGACTCCATTGTGTGCTAGCACTCTTGATTTTGCAACAAAATCATCACTTGCTTCTCCTTGTTTGTCTCGGCAGTGAGCAGAAAACAGAAGAAGAAGTGCAGCCCCTTGGGCGTGAAGGAGAGAAGAGAGAAGAGAGAAATGTGTGTTAAGTGTTGGTGGTGATGAGTGGTATTTATACCACTATTTCCCACTCATTTGACCTAATGTTTTGTATTGTTTCTCGAGTTTTATGAACGTTTTGATGTGTTTTGTTGTTATTTTGCAGATAAATAAAGTTTGGACAGCACTGGAGGCAATTTGGGGCAAAACTGGACAAAAATGCACCAACTGGAAAATTTCAGTCTTCAGCGCGTCGCCGCTGGAGCCTTGCGCGCCGCGACGCCCAGCGTGCACCGGAGATGCTAAAATGCGCCCTGGTCAACGGGTCAACAAGTTGAAAAGTTTGACTTTGCTAACATGCGCCTGCCACGTGTCACCATCACAACGGAGATGCTAACATGCGCCATGCCACGTGTCAAGATCTCATTGTTTGGACGGCCACCGCCTCACGTGTCATGCCACGTGTCGCCACATCATCGTCCACATCAGCAGCCACGTTAGCAAGTCAACCGAGTCAACGTGCCACGTCATCATCAGCCAATCACAGCGCGCCACGTGTCAAGCTCTCATTCGTCCGACGGCCGCCGCCCCACGTGTCGCCACGTCGCCTTCCACCTCATCACCATGACGCAAGCAATGACGTCATGAACAGTTGACACGTCATCATGACGTAAGCGATGACGTCATGAACAGTGCCACGTCATCGGATAAGATTTTGAGCCGACCAACCAGCGCGTGACACGTGTCGTACTGTACCCAGCGTCGCGACGCTAGTGCAATTTGGGCGTCGCGACGCTGACCCCCTATAGACGCCTATAAATAGAGCGCGAGTTTTCAGTTTTTGTTGTACCATTTTCTCTCCCAAATCCTATGTAATTAGGGAGTTTCTCTCTCTCTAAGTTTCTTTTTATTAAGTTTTGTAATTTTTAATTACTTTTTGTAATAATAATAATTTACTTTCTTTATTTTACAGTTTTTGCTACTTATTATGAGGAGGTAACTTCCCTCTGTTAAGGTAAAAGGTAATTCTTTTACTATTACTTTTTAGATAATTCTCCCATAATTATAATATATTCAAGTTTTAAATTTAATTAATCAGGATACCGCCAGATTGGTCGGTGATTAATTAAATTTATATTTCCGCCTATATGGCTGGTTTATTTTCATTTCCGCCTATATGGCTGGTTTAATTTCAGTTCCGCCTTTATGGCTGGTTTATTTTCATTCCGCCTATATGGCTGGTTATTTTGATATTCCGCCTTTATGGCTGGTTGTTTTTAAATTAATTAAATCAAAATACCGCCTATATGGCTGGATGAAATATTTTGCAAAGTTTATATTATATTATGGGAGAAATCTAATTAGTATATAGTAGAAGTAATTCCTTTTTACCTTAGCAATTTTATTTTATTTCATTTTCACAGCAGTTATTTACTTTTTGCAATTTTATTTAAAGTCTTTTAAGTTTTTAGCCCTAGTTATGTGTCGTAGCTAATTAGTTATCTAGGGTTGTGATGAATTTCAATTCAACTGGTCTATAAGGGTTAAATTATAGTTTGGGTAATTTAAATATTTATTTATTGAGTCTCAATCTTAAAGCTTTTTAATTAACTGGCCATTAATTAAATTGATTAGGTAAACTTAAAATGAACTAGACATAGGGATTTTAAGTTTAAGACCTTAGACTCAATAGCCCACGATCTTCCTTGAGGATAGATAACCCTTTTAATAGATTTCCTTACAGGATAGGAATATACCTGTTAGGCGGGGGTAGCCATAATTGGAACTTGAACTTAATGAATCTAGGTAATTTGGTTGACATAGGAATATGGTTCAATTGGATTATACTAGGTATTTGTAATTGACCATCGGAAGAGGCTTTTACATAAGTTAGTGTTCCAGGTTAATAAATTGATATATTACCCAAATATAAGATAACTACTTCATCTTTTAATTAATATTGAAATAAATCACAACCCTGGATAGTTTTAATATTGAATTTCTTTAAAATCTACTTTTTAGCAATTTTATTTATTTGTCTTTAAATTTAGAATCGTCGCTATTCCAAATCAAACAACTTGTTAGATACTGGTAATCATTTGGTCCATTAAATTAATAACAAAAAGGTTTTAAGTCCTCGTGGGATCGATACTTTTTATACTACTTGAACGATACGTACGCTTGCGTTATACGTGTGTGTTTACGCCGGTCAGGTGGTTGGGAAAATTGTGTATCTAATACACCTTTTTGAATTTCCAAATTCATTTTCCTTATTTTTCTTTCCAAAAGTCAAGCCATTAAATGCTACAACCACTACATCAACTTCACATCACTCAATCAAGTGACAAGTTGTCACATCAAGAACTCAAAGTGACAAGTGATTTGACGCTTGATGCGACTAGTGATTTGACGCTTGATGTGACTTGCAGGCCGCACTTGAATTCGAAATGCGAGTGCGCTCGCAAACACTCTCGAGCTCGGGTTCGCTAATTCCTAATTAACGAATTTTCCGTTGCGACGTAATAAAATAATTATACCTAGCAAAATTACTATCACGTCGCAAACGAATTACTAATTTTAATTCCGCGTCAAAATCCAATTTCTTATAATATATCGAATATATTATTTTATCGATTAATTCCAAATTAATCGTTTTCTCTCTTTTATTAATATTTTATCCCAGATAAAATATCTCTATAATTAATCCCAGATTAATTCTCTCTCTCATCTAATTAATCCCAGATTAATTAAGTGCGAGTCATACGTCATCGGTGAATCTTCGGGAAGTGACCCATGAGATCCCCAGATATGTTGGCAGTAAATTCGGTCGTCGGACTATCCGAACACGTACGTACCTAGTACTACGTTTATAACCGATTTATAAGACAATGTTGACTTCTAGCAAAGCGCCATGCCTACCCATTCTCCAGAAATATCCTTACAGGAATATGTGATCTATATCAGGCGTAGTATACGTGTATTGCGTATTTCGATCCACTATCGGATGTCACGTGCAAGGCCTGGGGCTGGAAATGTTTTCTGCCCCGTACGAAGCACAAATTGGATCTCTGGTAACTAGTCTCTATAATCGGATAACATGACCTAGTCATAATATCCCGATAGCTGCAGCATATAAGAGAACGAGTTTCGTATCCTACGTGATCATCATCTCCACTATTACTGGAGTGATACTTCCGTCTTGACATCACACCCAACACACTACGATTCTCAATATACCCAGCAGAGGCGTACACAGAACCTGTTAAAGCCTCAGACGACCAAAACCAAAGTATATTGATTGTCGCAAGTATTAGCGGTGCAAGTCTCAGGTTAAGACCAAATACACCTACCCTGATTCGGATTTCCGTAGACACATAGTAATACTACCAATGGAATTCTGAGGGGTCTATCCAGAGCGAAGCTGTTTTCCGTACCATCGGTAAAACACAACCTCCTACTACACTTGCATGAGTATCCTATACCCAAATATATGAGAACTATGATGTTATGCCCTCACAACGCGCACAAGTATAATACTAGTCTTTTACGCATTATTGATGTTCATTCTCGATAATACTCTGACTAGGGATATTTAATGATTAAACCTTCGTGGATTGATACTGTCTCATATCATCTCAATCCAGGAACTAATCATAAGGACCTCCTATCATTTATACATCTTGGTGATCTAATCACAAATGATAAGAGAGCAATTTCCTTTGTCATAGTTAATTTGTACAACAACACCATGATCTGTACAAATAGTGACGCTATGGGTCATAACTGTCCAACATGACCTTCAAACACTTTAGCCGATAAGGTCTTTGTAAACGGATCAGCCAGGTTGTCTACGGATGGAATCTGTGTGACTGCGACATCTACTCTCTGCACTATCTCCCTGATGAGGTGATATTTCCTCTCAATATGCTTACCCCTCTTGTGGCTTCTTGGTTCTCTGGATTAGGATATTCGTGATATTTCGAAAATATTAATTTGATTAATAAATTCGAAATATAAAATTAGATTTAATTGTTTAAATAAATATTTGATATTTATATTAAATAAATTAAATTTAATTTAATTTTAATTAATTAATTATTAATTAAAATTAAGTAAGTTAAATTAATTAATTAATTAATAGATAATTAACTATTATGCCAAAATAATATTTAATCTATTGGGCTTTAATTTAGTGGGATAACACCCAAATTAATTAGAGTATTATTTAAGATTAAATAGAGAAGTCTTTATTTAATTAGGATTCCTAATTGATTAAGTTTCGTAATTTTATTTTGGAAAGAATCTTTAAAAGACCAAATTTGATTCGGAGCGATATTGGATTGACCTTATTGTATTGGGATACAATTAAAATAAATCATATATATATATATATATATATCTATATATATATATATATATATATATATATAATATATATATATATATTCACGTTAACAAAAAGATATAGCAAGCAATTTAATTTTTTTTGTTAAATTGTTGCTCACGTTGAAAAAAAAAATGGCAAAGGCAATTCATTGTTGCATGAATATATATAAGCAGCGCATGTATAAAAACAAGCAAGTTGTTTTTGGGGTTGTTTTATAAGCAATAGTTGCGTGTACATATATGCGCAATTTATTCCTTATTGGAATAGTTCCAATTTATTCCTAAACACTTCAACATCCTAGAAAAGAAAATGGTTTTTTTTTGTTCTCTCAAGTGGAAACGATTTGTTCATAGAGGAATGCTAGTGTGCCAACTAGAGGTGCAACGCTTGGTGCACTACTACAAGTAAAAAATCAAGGAGGATATTCATAAGGCTCGGAAAGATAATAAGCACATCAAGATATGTTTTATTATTTGTAAATATTATTTATGTTGATAAATAAAATATTTGTTGCATGCATGTTTAAGTTATTTAAGATTAATTTATTAGTAAATTGTTTACATCAACAACGGCATAATCATGATCCTTAAAGTGGTTTTGGAAGAAAATTTTAAATTCTATTCACATAGATGCTTCCGCACTAACCCCAAAACCTTACATCCCCTCGTCAGTAAGAAGAATATAGTTAAATTCTGTGTATCTGATTGATAGAATCCGACATCGCTAAGATCTTCGTACCTGAGATTTACTGGTTTCTGTTGAATTATATGAATGGTCGCGTGAAGAGTAATACAAAATGTTCATCAAGTTCTTTAGTTGCCTTGGAGATTATGTCTTCGGTGCCAGATGTATACGTGGACGGTCAAGATTAATTCTCAGTCAAGTTAAATTACAAAAGCACCTTATTTTCAACGTGTAATGAATTATAAAAATAAAGTCTTACTCTTACATCTAAAAAACAAGACCTTAATTCAGAGAAACTTGGGTCGGTTCATTTTCTGAAAACAAGGGCGAAAATGCCAGGAGATAGAAAGATCGGAGTGGCGATGGACTTTTCCCCCAGCAGCAAATTTGCTCTCTCTTGGGCTGTTAATAACTTGCTTGATAAAGGTGACACTCTGTATATCATTCACATCAACCCCAATCCTCTTGACGAGTCTCGTAACCTCATGTGGTCCAAATCTGGCTCTCGTATGTAATTTATTTTCTCATTAATTCCCGTTTATTTATCTTTAACTTCAATGGATACTTATTATTTGATCTGGGATTTTGACATTTTGTTATTATGTATATGCCATAGCTCTTATTCCTTTGGCTGAGTTCAGACAGCCTGAGATTCTGCACAAGTACAATGTTAAAACTGACATTGACGTTCTTGATTTGCTTGATACTGCTTCTAGACAGAAAGAGGTAATCTTTTTTAAGCTTCAGTAATTTTTATGATATGATCGGATGTTTAGATTGTATAATTATGTGATTGTAGGCGAAAATTATTACCAAAATTTACTGGGGAGATGCGAGAGAAAGGTTGCTTGAAGCAATTGAAGATATGAAGCTGGACTCTTTGGTCATGGGAAGCAGGGGACTTGGTACTGTTCAAAGGTATTAAAATTTTTTAATTTTACCTGTCATTTATTTTTAATTTTTAATTTTTAATTTTGTCACCGGGTTGATTGATGAAATAGGATCGTATTGGGAAGTGTGAGCAACTTTGTGATGACTCATGCACCTTGCCCTGTGACCATCGTCAAAGATCCAAGCTTCGGGCGCAAGCACTGATCAAAGCCATTCTGATTACTTGAAGAGTGATGTCACCATGACTTTATGTTTTTTCTGAATTCGACTTTTCTGTTGGGTTGACTGTTTATGTCGTGAATTTATTCAAGTTTTAGAAGCAAATTAGAAAAGGTATTCATTCACCTTACCTTTGGAATAAAATAAAATATATTTATCTATGCTGTTCGAACTGGAATCTTCAAAACAATTTCTTTGAGAAAGACGTCGATAATGCTAGTGTCAGCAATTGGATCGGATATGACGAGAGATAATAATTCTGCGATAAAAAAATCATTTCGGTCACATTTCCATTTATTTTTTTTGGGATAAAAAATCGTACATCTCATACTGTATTATCTTCAATCACGTCACATTTTATTAAATTATGTCCATCCAACTAAAATCCCGTATTGTGTATTCATGATATTTTTTGTTTAGTTTCGTTCTGTTTTCAAATAGGGACAAGAAAATGTCATGAATCTCATTCTGAATAAGATATTGACCACTTTTATCCAATATCGATTTTCAGACGATTTTAATCAATTAATCACCGATTTCTGATTTCCCAAAAATCGCTCGATTTTATTTTTATTTTTAATTTTTCAATATTTTTTGGAGTTTTGATTTATGATTTTTTTTTTGTTTTAAAACAAGAATGATTCCCTTGAACAGTGAGAATATATTTCAATTAATTAAAAGAATTTATACTTGAATAATAACACTAATATCATTAATTTATTATATTTTCTTAAATAATGACAAATTGTTTCTAATTGTTTCAAAATAGTTTCTATTCATATTGAATTAACTAAATATTTTTAAATTATTTAGTCTTTTTCATCATAAATGAATAATTCTTAGTGATTTTTAGAAAATCTTGATAAATGAATTTTTTATTTTTTATTCTGAATCATATGAAAAGTCAAATTTATCCTTTCTAATTAATTTTCTTACTAATCCCTAATTATTTCCAATTAATCATAAATCGCTATCAATTTCTAATGAAACTATCCAAATAATACTGAAAATATCAAAACTTTTTTGAAACCTACTTGTAAAAGGGAGAGTACCCGTTTTCCTCCTAGTGTTTATATTAGTAACCATTTATCCCCCTATTGTTTTAATAATACCCCAAAACCCTCTCGAGTAAAAAAGTCAAAAGAATATTCTCATTTTATAACTTTTTAATATATTTGGCCTTGTATAAATAATTAAGAATTTTACATCATTATTAACTCTTTAAATTAATTAAAAAATATGTGAAAATTATTATAAAATATAATATTTCAATATAGAATTATTATATAAAAGTACATGACAATTATTATTTTTTTAAAATTTCAGTTATAAGCTAGCTTTCAAACTATATTAAAATAAACATAAATAGTTCCTAAAAGAGAAGCAAAATTACTTTTCATGTTTTTTCATGGCATAACTTTATGCCACGATTTAATAATATTATTTAATTTATTCTAAATATAGTATTTTTTAATATAATTAATTTTTTTAAAAAAAATTAAAAATTTAATAATTTTAAGATAATTAAAAAATAATAATTTAATAATATTATTTTCTTAATTTCCTTTGAAAATAAAATTAAAAAATTTATATAAATTAAACAAGATGTGTCAATTTAATCCATTTCTGCAATCAATTTTATAGTATTTCACACCATATATTACTCCCTCTATTTTTTAATTATTATTTTTACAATGGGAGAATGCCCATTTCCCATTATGGCTGTGTTATGATGTCAGTGCTGATGGAGTCCGAGTCAAATGTGTTGATGCGGATTTTTGGTCATTTATGTTCAGAAGTGGCAAAAAGTAGTTATTAATATAAAGATGAGAAAATATGTCAAAAAATTTATAAAATGAAAACATATTTTTAACTTTTTGATTTAAGGGGTCTTGACTATTATTAAAACAAAAAAAAATAAAAAAAAATAAATAAGTGGTTATTAATATAAAGATGACGCGGGAAATGAGCATTCTCCCATTATAATGTGAGTCTTGAACATTGGTACGGTTATTTATGTTTATGCATTCATTGACTTGTAATTAATTCTTTGTCCGATCCATACTACAAGTTTAAATTTTAATGCGCGCGCTCTTCGAGGAATCTTGATCTGCTTGCACTCAGTGTATTGGAGAGAAGAAATTTCATATGCCGGCCTGACATTGCGCACTAACAAACTGCAGCTTATTTCTCGGCAAGATGGAATCAATACACATGCTGGTTTGAATGGGGATGAGAAAATTTAAAATCATTTCCTCTTATTTTTTCGCATTCTTATTTGAACTCGAGTAGCGTGAATGCAATTAATGAGCTATGCTCACAGGGCCTCGTAGCTCAATACTTAGCCAACTTAAGTGATCGTTTAGAACCTCACCTAATTATAAGGCCTCATAAAAACTTGTGATTCAAATTATTATTAAATTTTAAGTTAAAATTAAGAAATTTAGTCTTATGTAGTACATCATAAGTTTAATGATTAGTTTGTTTGCTTTAAAATGAAAGCTTAGAAATAATAAGTGCTCAATTTATTTTTTATCTGATGTCTTGAGTAATTGGTCTAGGTTAGACTTGTAAGTACTTAAAAGTAGGTTTCTAGCAGTATGACCGTAAGTAGTTGACAAATTGATTAATCGAAGAAATATTTTGAAGATGAATGACCGTTTGCTTAGATATCTATCTCCGTTTTGTACTTATCTATGATATGTCGTATGGCTAGCAAAGAAAGAAAACAATCTCTTAAAAAAATCGAAAAGAAAAAAATACTTGAAAAATAGATAAACCACCTATAACTGATAAGCGTGAAGCTACCAATGGGCTGGTGTTAGGACTGTTAGGGTTGATGCTCGGAATGCCAATCCGGATCGTATTTATGTCTGATTCATAAATACGAACGATTTCTTTTTCCATAATATTACTTATTTAATAGTAGCACCTCTTGTCTTTTATACACATATTCGATCTAATTGCGATTAGATATCTAATTATGATTAGATTGAAACTAAATCTGATTTAGTGATACATGTATATTAGACAAAGACCATAGGATTTACAACGTAGTGCGCAGTTACAACGTAATTTGTAATTGACATTGAGAAGCGTCACTATAAGTTGTATATCCTTAAATAAAGTTCCTGGTCAAGATTTACTAACACGGGTTGGTTAGTAAAATCTGCTGAGACCAGTACATGTCGTATATCGTGACTTGGTCCGATGGTTTATCTCATTGAACCATGAGTATCGAGATACTCGTATAGACATGTAGGTGTTTATTTGATAAACACTGAACGACTCACTGAAGATTTCCTAATAGATGGTACACCAACGTCAATATGAATCTTCTCGAGTTGATCGAGCATAGTGGTCCTTCGACTTGAGATACCACTGTGGATATATGAGTTATCCTCCACACTTTGATGGCAGTCACGTCACCGATCTATTTAGATCAGACTTTCGGCTGTTCGTTGGGTGTGGACTAATGCTCATGATATCCTATGCGTATCAAGATAGAATACGTTAGTCATGTGTACAGGGCATATACATCATGCATGTGTTTGCGATCTAGTAAATCCATGGCCGTGATATAACTTCAGAAATCAATTTCGAGTGTTATTTAGATATCGTAAATTTGAAAGTCGACTCTATTATATCGAAAGAATTTGACGTTATTATCTATATCCCAGGTATAATATGGATAGCCTGTGACGGAGGGATTATACGTATGCAATGACCTCGACTTGCATAGTTTAGCGAGATTATCTGTGGTCGTCATAATTCATGAGTGGGTGAATTATGGACACGAAATTGGATTTCGTGACGGATAAACCTAAACTCAGAGAGTCTCACAATATGAAGTGTACTCGTTGAGCACTTAGGCAACGCGTTATGAATAATACAGATTATTCATAATACTTCTCCGGATTAAATGAGTTAATTCGAATTGTTTAAACTTTTAAACGAAAACACATGCATAAGGGCATTTTTGGTCATTATAATTAATGTGTATTTGTATTTGATACATATTAATTATTTGTCAAATGAGTTTTTGACACATGCGATATATATACGTATTTGTTATTTAATGTAAATAAAAATACATATATAATAACAATTATATTAATTAATTATTTAGATATTTAAATGTTAAATATTTAAATACTTAAATGATAAACTTTTTCACAATAGTTATGATAAATGTTTAATTATAATCGGTTACATGTGGCATGCTTTAATTAAACTTTAGGTGTGCAAATATGATTTGCTAACATAAAGTTTAATCTTAATTTAATGGAATTAAATTACAAAAATGACAATAATACGCTTTAAAGTCGGCCAAATGGATTTAAATTTAGAAAATTTTGTTTTCTTCTTCATTCACTCCTCCATGGCCAAAAATAAACTCCTAAATACTCTCCAAATATTGCTTGATGATTCAAGTAAATGAAAAGAAGAAAATCAAGAAAGAAAAAGCTAAGGAATTAAAGGATTAAAGATAATTCTACAAATCTCTAAGCTTATAAATTTTACTTTTTCTTTCTTGAAGATCTAGTGAGATCTAGGGTTTCTTCTTTTCTATAAATCTCTATTGCATGTGTGAAGTTGATTTGGATGATATTATTGTAATATTTGTTCAAATTCATCATTTGATGATATGTTGTCATTCTAGAGTGTTATGACCACTCTTGTAATGCCTAGAATTGTTCTTGGGTGGTTCATTTATGGTGACTTTGTTTCGTGTTAAGATTAATTGATTAATGTTCGAAACTTGGATTTTAAGCATGAAAATTTGATATATTTACCTTCTGGATCAGATTTGGAAAATCTGTTCATATGGTATATATTTAATTAAACTTTAGGTGTGCAAATATGATTTGCTAACATAAAGTTTAATCTTAATTTAATGGAATTAAATTACAAAAATGACAATAATACCCTTTAAAGTCGGCCAAATGGATTTAAATTAGAAAATTTTGTTTTCTTCTTCATTCACTCCTCCATGGCCAAAAATAAACTCCTAAATACTCTCCAAATATTGCTTGATGATTCAAGTAAATGAAAAGAAGAAAATCAAGAAAGAAAAAGCTAAGGAATTAAAGGATTAAAGATAATTCTACAAATCTCTAAGCTTATAAATTTTACTTTTTCTTTCTTGAAGATGTAGTGAGATCTAGGGTTTCTTCTTTTCTATAAATCTCTATTGCATGTGTGAAGTTGATTTGGATGATATTATTGTAATATTTGTTCAAATTCATCATTTGATGATATGTTGTCATTCTAGAGTGTTATGACCACTCTTGTAATGCCTAGAATTGTTCTTGGGTGGTTCATTTATGGTGACTTTGTTTCGTGTTAAGATTAATTGATTAATGTTCGAAACTTGGATTTTAAGCATGAAAATTTGATATATTTACCTTCTGGATCAGATCTGGAAAATCTGTTCAGATGGTGATGAAAAATATGTCATATGAATGTATTGGATGTGTTTTGGGTGTTAGAACAATTGCCGAAAATTATTTCAGAGTTGAAATAAGCGAAAACGGTGAAAAACGGCGTTATCAGGTGACTTTTGAGTCAACCGGGTGACGGCTGCCCAAACAATGAATTTTTCATAGTTTGGGCATCCCATGAACTGCCTTAATATTATTGAGGCTGACCTGGGTAGCCCTCATTGTTGGACAATTATGACCTATAGCGTCACTATTTGTACAGATCACGGTGTTATTGTACAAATTAACTATGTGACAAAGGAGATTGCACTCTTATCATTTGTGATTAGATCACCTAGATGTATAAATGATGAGAGGTCCCTATGATTTGTTCCTGGACGGAGAATGATATGATACAGTATCAGTCCACAAAGGATAAATCATTAAATATCCCTAGTCAGAGCATTATCGAGATTGGACATCGATGAATGCGTAAAAGACTAGTATTACACTTGTGCGCGTTGTGAGGGCACAACGACATAGTTCTCATATATTTGGGTATATGATACTCATGCAAGTGTAATAGGAGGTTGTGTTTCACCGATGGTACGGGAAACAGCTTCGCTCTGGATAAGACCCCCTTAGAATTCTATTGGTAGTATGACTATGTGTCTATGGAAGTCCGAAATCAGGGTAGGTGTATTTGGTCTTAACCTAAGACTTGCACCGCTAATGCATACGACAATCAATATACTTTACTTGAGGTCGTCCAAGGCTTTAACCGGTTTTTGTGTACGCCAATTCTGGGTATATCGAGAATCGTAGTGTGTTGGGTGTGATGTCAAGATGGAAGTGTCACTCCAGTCATATGGAGTTGATGATCGCGCAGGGATACAGAACTGGCTCTCTATATAAGGTTGCAACCGTCGGGATAATATGACTTGGTCATGATTATCCGATTTTAAAGAGACTAGTTGCTCGTTATCCGATATATGCTTCGTACGGGGCAGACATTGTACCAGCCCCAGGCCTTGCATGTGATCATCCGATGCTGGACAGAAATACGCAATACTACGTATACTACGCCTGATACAGATCCTTTATTCCTGTAAGGATATTTCCGGAGAATTGGGTAGGCATGACGCTTTGCTAGAGGCCAACCTTGTCTTATAAATCGGTATAAACGTAGTACGAGGTACTTACGTGTTCGGATAGTCCGACGACCGAATTTACTGCCAACATATCCGGCGATCTCATGGGTCGCTTCCCAAAGATTCACCGATGACGTATGACTCGTACTTTAATTAATCTAGGATTAATAAGATGAGAGAGGAAAATAATCTGGGATTAATTGCAGAGATATTTTATCTGGGATAAAATATCATTTAAAAGAGAGATAACGGTTAATTTAGAATTAATCGGCAATTAATATATTCGATATATTAAACGAAATTGGATTTCGACGCGGAATTAAAATTAGATTTTAATTCGGGCGAACGAATTGATTTAGAATTAATTCGTTACCGACGTGAATAGTGACTTCGCTAGGCGTAATCATTTAATTACGACGCAAAGGAAAATTCCTTAATTTGGAATTAGCAAACCCGAGCCGGGGATTGTTTGCGAGCGCATTCGCATTTCGAATTCGAATGCGGCACGCAAGTCAAATCGCTAGTCACATTGAGCGTCAAATCATTAGTCACTTTGAGTGATGTGACAAACTAGTCACATTGATTGATTGAGTGATGTGACTTGATGGTGGAGTGTAATACACTCAAGTGTGATGGCATGATTGACATTTAATATATTAAATGTTTTGTATTTGTTTTTGATTTTGGAAATCAATTAATTGATTTTGGAAAATCAATTTAAGTGTATTGGATACACTATTTTGCCAACAACTCAACAAACACATCTCTCTCTCTCTCTTTATTTCTTCCTCATCTCACGCCCACAGTGGGCTATTTTTCTTCTGGTTCTTGGCAGTTCACTGCCGTGGAAATGGAGGAAAAGGGAAGCAAAGTGCTTGGTTTTTGCGGCAAAAATCAAGAGAGCTAGCACTCCGAGAGACATGCGAAGGTGATAGGGAAGTCCACCCATGAGCCGGGAACCATTCGACGAAGCTTGGAGCTTGACGAAGGAACTCAAAATGGCCAAACCAATGAGCTTGGACTGCTGCAGTTGCCGTGAAACCAGTGAGCAGAAACTGAAATTTTTGTTCGTCAAAACGTCGCTCAACCAATCGATGTGAGTATTCCGCGACTTTCTCGTTGTATTCGCACGTTTATTTCATTGCTTGTATTCGATCCTATGGACCTAGAAACTCCAACAAAATATCAGAGCGAGTAAAAGCATGAAATACGAATAGGGTTTAAAATTTGGGTAAAAATGTGTTTGAGCATGATTTGTGAAATTGGATGAATGAATGTGTTTAAATGTGTTTTTATGATGATGATTTTGATCAATTTGAAGAAAAATCTTATTTGGAATAAATTTCCCCATTTTTTTGAGCTTGGCCGAAATAATGCCATTTGTGTTCTTGGTGATTTTTTGTTTTTTGATTCATTGGATGAGTTGGAATCAATCGGGAATGTGATTTAATGTCGATTGTGGATTTAATCGGATTGAAACCGAATCGAACATAATTTTCCTTCCATTGCCGAGAACAATAAGCATGATTTGGGTTTGATTTTTTGATTAATTTGTGTTGGACACTAATTGATGTAAATGAGCATGATTAATTAGCCTAATTTTGTGTTTTGGAATATTGATTTGGGGTTAATTATGTTAATACACTTTATTTTAATTAAATGGGAAATTTGGAATTTTTGGTGTTTAATTAAATTGGGCTTGAAATTGTATTTGGGCTTAAATGTTGTTATTGGGCTTAATGGGCTTTGTTGTACAAAGTTGGGTTACGGTAAATTGGATTGGATCAATTGGGCCCAAAACCGCTTCCATAAAGCCCAAATACAACAAATGGACCTTTAAAGTTTAATTGGGCCTAATGGGCCAAGATTGATTTCTGGGCTTATGGGGTAACTCCCGGATTGGATTTTGGTTATTCAGTTTGACCCGAGTTGACCAAAAGTCCACGCCTCGAGAAATTAATTAAAAGCCCATTGGACTTTAATTAAATTGACATTGGACGTTTATCGGGCTTTGAGACCCGTAACGATTAAATTTGGAATTTAAGTCGTAAAGGTTCGTAAATAAAGTGTGACATTTAATTTGGAATTAAATAGTGAATTAGTCTTAAATACATATTAAATTGGATTTAATGTTGTACTTTAATTTAATTCAAGAATTCGTACTTTGAGTACTTATTCGCAAAAACGAGTTTGACTCGAACAAAATCAAATCTTTATTTGAACATTGGATGATCACTAATTATCAGATTAATTAATTTGATTAGATTGATTGATAACATGCTTGTGTGAATACATGGTTGCGATGCATGAATAATGTATATCGGATGGATATTAGATGGGTGGGGCAATTTTAGAAATTGTGTAATAAATTTGATTTATTAATTGGGCATGCGCGTCCAGCCTTATTACCTCTCTATTTTTTGTATTCTCTTCTCACCTATTCCCCTCAATGTAAATGAGGTTTATTTAGAAGTGTAGTGTAACGGGTAGAAGTAATACTTGTGCTAGCGGGAGAGAGAAATTGAGAGATTTGATGTAGGATCAATATGTAAAGTATTCATCCGCATATCATTATTATTTTTCATATGCGCTTTATTATGTATTTAGAATGCATGTTTAAGGGTGTATGATGATGAGACCTTAACAAAGATAATAAATTGGTTGCCAATTTGCACTCGAAAAACCCTAAAATAATATTAAGCCTCTTTCCTTCCATTGAGTGATTCTCACTCAAGATCCGAGACTGGCATTGGCTTGTTGGCCAAAGTCAAGGCCTTTGTCCGTCGAGGATGTGTTTGAATCACGAAGGCTTTGTTCCATATCAGTGTCTTGTCCAAGTTGTGGTTTGTTGGCCAAAGTCAAGACCACTTCTTGTCCATCGACATTGATTACGAAGCTTTCCATGGTCAATGGGTCGCGCTTGACTGGGATCACTAAGTTTGTTGTGCCAAAGCCAAGGCTTAGTTGATTCAGAGGAAAATGGTTAGGTAATACATTGGATGTATTGGCATATATAAGATATATGTTTCGGACTTGGATGTCCCCCTACCGGATCTAGGAATTGGATTGGATCCAATCGATCTTAGAGATCTACCTAGTTAATTATCATACAATTTGTTGGCCAAAGTCAAGATTGTGTGATATTTAACGGGATCCTAGCCCACTAGGAAACACGGTTTTCCGAGTACTCGACAGAGGGTTAGAGGCTCGCCGAAAAATAGTGGGAGGCAAGAATTGAATTTGCAATATTCGTTCAATTACTCTCCATACGCGCTCAAACAAATATCATTCGTCAAATAAATTAAATGTTAGTTGGACTAATATTTAAATTGTTGTTTTTAATTAATAGTTGGACTATAAATTCAAACTATTCATTTATAATTGATTTTATAATTAGATTATAGTAATCAATATAATTGATTTTAATCTATTAAATTATAGTTGATTAAATAGTTGGACTATTGTAATCATTATAATAAATAGTACCGAAATCGTTGATTAAATAGTTGGACTATTGAAATCAAGATATAAATTGAAAGATTGACATTTAAAACATAATCCTAGGGAAAATGTATTTAAATGGTTTAATTTTCAAATTGGGAATAGTTTCAGGATGGTCCTGGAAAAATAATAAGTTATTTTATTTGATAAAATATTAAGCCTAAGCCCGGAGTTAAGCAAACAGTATAGCATAATCTTTGGAAGATTATGTGATGATAACTTTAGTGCTTAATCCATTATACTTACCGCAGTAGACTCCTTAATTTCTGAATCAGAACTAAGGATTAGATCCTTAAAGTATGATCAAGAAATTGAAGGATCTTCATAAATCTATGTTTAGATTTTAGAAGTACTAAAATTGCAAAAATAACTCTTGGAGAGTTAATGACTATTCTCAATGAGACAAAGTCAAAGTTTGCAATTAGGCAAGTAGCGCAAGGCGTACCTTACTTCTGGAGTGTTAAAAAGGGCAAAGGCAAAATCATTATAATCTTTTAGAAAGATAAATGACATATCCCAAAATGTCTGACTAATTGTGGCAAACGGGATCGCAGAAGCGTGACTGCCGTTTAGACAAAGCAGACATGAAGGAATTGAAGACGAGTAAGGCTCCGACTTCAAATATGTTTGTCAAGATTATGTTCACTACTAGTATTGAAATTGGATTTTAAATACTTAGTGTGGTACACAAATATATACTGATGTTCAGAATCTGCTATGAGCAGGATTAGGAAACTGTTATAATGTAACTAGTTTGGCTAGAGACATTATCTCTATATCAGTGTTTAACCCGCTGCGGGTGAACCTTTATATTCTAGAACACTAAAGTGTTTTATTATATAAAGATGATATTGGGATAAATACATTAGATGTGAATAACAATATTTATATTTAGAATATAAATAAAATCTCAAACGTATATAATGACAAACAAATAGCTCCAACTGATTTGATCAGATGAAACTTAATTGTGGCATTGTTGTCTGGGACACAATTAAACAAGACTCGTATATCCACACTTTTGAAGAGTGGGTACTCGGACTGATTTGATTCTATTCAAATAAAGTCTACGAATCTAGTTTATTGGGCAAAGTGCCTAAAACACCTTTACTTGGTAAAAGTGCAAATGCCACCGACCTGTTAGCCCTAGTTCATAGTGAAGCAAGTGAGCCCATGTCTAGCTAGGCTAGATGTGGATATGAATATTTCGTGACCTTTACGGATTTGGCATCGCGTTATGGTTATATGTTTCTTTTGAAGAACACAAATCAGAAACTTTAGAGTTTCGACACGAAATAGACAAACAGATCGGCTAGAGTATTAAACCGTCACGGTAAGACCGTAATGGAAAATACTTAAGCAATAAGTTTCTAAGATACTATAAATAGTATAATATTCTTTCAAATGAGGACTCCTCCCGGAACACGTCAAGGTGACGGTGTGTCCGAACTGAGTAACCGAATTTTGTTGGACATGATAAGGTTAATCATTAGTCGCTCTGAGCTACTATTTCCTTCAACAGATAAGCATTAACAGTGCATAACTTATTTAGAATAAGGTTCCATAAAAATCTGTTTGACAGATTTCGTGCCAATTGTAGGTTATCCTAGGGATACCAAAGTATTGTACTTATACAACTCACAAGAGAACAATTAGATTGTTGCTCACCATGTGGTTTTCCTAAGAGGAATACTGATATGCAGTGGTAAGTGGGAGGATAGTATAACTCGATGAAAATCGGAGTGATACTGTTCCAGGCACCGAATCCTAATGGAACACTTATAGTTCATCAAGGATGAAACTATACCATAATCTTCAAATACACAAGAACCACGTATGTCGGAGAGAGTCAGAAAACAACCTGGGGTATGGGTTTCTGATCTCACCTCATAAAGATGTCTATCTTATTGAGGTATACCAACTGACTACGTATGAGGTAGTGATACAGGGTATCGACTCCCTAATTATGGCAAAGTGTCATGAGTCCGAAATGGATTCCATGTAAATCAACTTAGTTTGGATACTAGTTGATGTACCGCAAGGCATCGTGCCTATTGGTACTTATAAGTCTTAAAGGAAGACATCATGGATGGCAACATACCAACGTATAAAGCTAGGCTTTTAGCGGAAAGGTATCGTTATCAACATTGTGTTGATTACGATTCAACCTTTTACCTGTTGCCACGGTAAATCCATTTGGATAATGCTTGCTAAAGCTGCATGTTTCATTAGTGAAATATGCCAGCTTAACGGGAAAATCGCTTTCCTGAAAAGGAAACCTTTCGGAAGATGTTTACAACATCCTGTCGATTTTGTCGTACCAAAACTAGCAAACAAAATTTGCAAGTTATTCGATCCATGTTTGGATTGAAGCAAGCATTAGGTTCTTGGAATTTTCATTTTGTGGTGATCATAATAGTTTATGATTTAATTCAAAACGAAAATAATTCTTGTGTATAGAAGAGGGTTAGTGGGAGAGCACTGACAGTGGCTGTCCTATAAATAATGATAACACATGTAATTTCTTGGAAATGATATTCCCAAAATAAAAATCGGTGAAAGCTTGGCTTTCGAAAACTCTCTGAGAACTCGTACATTGAAAAATATACGCGACCTGGTGTCTCATACGCTTTGAGCATATGGATTCACAAACAGGCCAATCCGAGTGATAGTCACTGGATTGAAGTTAAGAACATCCGTTGGTATCTTAGAGATCTAAGGATGTTGTCTTAAACCATGGAGAATGAGAACTTGAAGTGACTGGGATCACTACTGCAAGTTTTCCAAACCGATAAAGACGACTAAAAGTCGCAAACGGTACTATACAGTTTGAATAATGGTACAGTGAGCTGGAAATCTTCCAACCAAGATACTGTTACCGAATAAACAACAAATGCGGGTTATTGTTGCAGCTGAAGCGGCAATAGAAGCCATTTGGGTTGATAATAAATCTAATTAGATTATATATAATTCTGTTAGCGGCTGAGCTAGGCTTGAGCACAGGCTAAAGAATTAATGGTCTCATCAACGATCCAGATATATACTTCGATATTCATCTGATTCGTTCGGATCATACATCGTGGCGATGTGATGATCAAATAAATCGCATCAAGATGATAATCATGCAAATCCGCTGACGAAAGCATTTTCTAAGCAATTTGAGCCAACCGTACATAGTTCGGGTGTTAGACACTCGAGTGACTGGCTATAGGCCAAGTGGGAGATTGTTGGACAATTATGACCCATAACGTCACTATTTTTATAGATCACGGTGTTGTTGTACAAATTAACTATGTGACAAAGGAGATTACACTCTTATCATTTGTGATTAGATCACCTAGATGTATAAATGATGAGAGGTCCCTATAATTTGTTCCTGGACGGAGAATGATATGAGACAGTATCAGTCCACAAAGGATAAATCATTAAATATCCCTAGTCAGAGCATTATCGAGATTGGACATCGATGAATGCGTAAAAGACTAGTATTACACTTGTGCGCGTTGTGAGGGCACAACGACATAGTTTTCATATATTTGGGTATATGATACTCATGCAAGTGTAATAGAGGTTGTGTTTCACCAATGGTACGGGAAACAGCTTCGCTATGGATAAGACCCCATCGGAATTCCATTGGTAGTATGACTATGTGTCTATGGAAATCTGAAATCAGGGTAGGTGTATTTGGTCTTAACCTGAGACTTGCACCGCTAATGCATACGACAATCAATATACTTTAGTTGAGGTCGTCCAGGGCTTTAACCGGTTCTGTGTACGCCAATTCTGGGTATATCGAGAATCGTAATGTGTTGGGTGTGATGTCAAGATGGAAGTGTCACTCCAGTCATATGGAGTTGATGATCGCGCAGGGATATAGAACTGGCTCTCTATATAAGGTTGCAACCGTCGGGATAATATGACTTGGTCATGATTATCCGATTTTAAAGAGACTAGTTGCTCGTTATCCGATATATGCTTCGTACGGGGCAGACACTGTACCAGCCCCAGGCCTTGCATGTGATCATCTGATGTTGGACAGAAATACGCAATACTACGTATACTTGCGCCTGATACAGATCCGTTATTCCTGTAAGGATATTTCCGGAGAATTGGGCAGGCATGTCGCTTTGCTAGAGGCCAACCTTGTCTTGTAAATCGGTATAAACGTAGTACGAGGTACTTACGTGTTCGGATAGTCCGACGACCGAATTTACTGCCAACATATCCGTGGATCTCATGGGTCGCTTCCCAAAGATTCACCAATGACGTATGACTCGCACTTTAATTAATCTGGGATTAATAAGATGAGAGAGAAAATTAATCTGGGATTAATTGCGGAGATATTTTATCTGGGATAAAATATCATTTAAAAGAGAGATAACGGTTAATTTAGAATTAATAGGCAAATTAATATATTCGATATATTAAACGAAATTGGATTTCGACGCGGAATTAAAATTAGATTTTAATTCGGGAGAACGAATTGATTTAGAATTAATTCGTTACCGACATGAATAGTGACTTCGCTAGGCGTAATCTTTTAATTACGACGCAAAGGAAAATTCCTTAATTTGGAATTAGCAAACCCGAGCCGGGATTGTTTGCGAGCGCATTCGCATTTCGAGTCACATTGAGCGTCAAATCATTAGTCACTTTGAGTGATGTGACAAGCTAGTCACATTGATTGATTGAGTGATGTGACTTGATGGTGGAGTGTAATACACTCAAGTGTGATGGCATGATTGACATTTAATATATTAAATGTTTTGTATTTGTTTTTGATTTTGGAAATCAATTAATTGATTATGGAAAATCAATTTAAGCGTATTGGATACACTATTTTGCCAACAACTCAACAAACACATCTCTCTCTCTCTCTCTTTATTTCTTCCTCATCTCACGCCCACAGTGGGCTATTTTTCTTCTGGTTCTTGGCAGTTCACTGCCGTGGAAATGGAGGAAAAGGGAAGCAAAGTGCTTGGTTTTTGCGGCAAAAATCAAGAGAGCTAGCACTCCGAGAGACATGCGAAGGTGATAGGGAAGTCCACCCATGAGCCGGGAACCATTCGACGAAGCTTGGAGCTTGACGAAGGAACTCAAAATGACCAAACCAGTGAGCTTGGACTGCTGTAGTTGCCGTGAAACCAGTGAGCAGAAACTGAAATTTTTGTTCGTCAAAGCGTTGCTCAACCGATCTATGTGAGTATTCCGTGACTTTCTCGTTGTATTCGTACGTTTATTTCATTGCTTGTATTCGATCCTATGGACCTAGAAACTGCAACACTCATGTGTATTGGGTAGTCGGTTCGGTCAAAAAATGTGTTTTATGCCATTTTACGGAAAAACATTTTCGTAAAAGTTTCGCGACGTTTGTTAGTTATTTATATCGTTATTTTATATCGAATAAATATATTTAAGTGAAATATGAATGAATTATTCATATTAGATATTGAATAATTTATTCGGTAATTTAAAAAGTTTTAAAATTATGATTTCGCCCGAACAGCGCTTTCGCCGCGCCCTTTGTCCAAAACCCCTACAAGGACCACAATGAGGAGAAATGTTACCTTAAAGGGTAGGTGAGTCAAAAGAAAAAGAAAAAGAGAAATCATATCATATCGAGCTCAACATGGTAATATATAGCACTTTTGAGATATCTAGGTTGGTTTGACCCATCAGATGCCAATTTTTGAGACGAAATCGCTAAGTTGACTTACTTAGGAATCGAGCTGTGACCGAAGCTTTACACACACACACTATGAGTCTGACTTAGATGATTTATTCAAAAACTTGGATTTGAGTTGCTTGGGTACTTTGAAGGTTCTTTAATTTCATTGATAGACATTCTCTGAGGACATGTTATATATAAATATCAGGACTGCTTTATTATTTTCTTTAATTTTTTTTACATGATTGCATGTGTGTGTAAATGGCGTTTGTGGGGGTGTCGTCGCTGTAAGCCCTCACGAGACTATAACTCGTCCAATAGGGCCGCCTAGGGGTTTAAAGGCTTGTTGCATACGCTAAATACAATCATGATCCCTACAAAAATGGCTTAGGTTAATTTATTTTTTAGTTTATTTATTTATTTATTTTTTTTTTGTTCGAGGACTAGCAAAATGTTAAGTTTGGGGGTATGATGAGCGGTTAAAATAAATATATATGCCCGCCCCTTTGTCTTAATACTTTGTTGATGATATTGAGCTTTATGAGTAAATTGATATGTTTTGGGTGCATTCAGGTCGAAATAATATCAAGACTCAATGGATTTAACTAGGGATGAGAACGACAAGATACGAAAAAAAATCGGGGTTTAATTCGGAATCAAAACACGCATCACAATGCTTGGTGCACGTCGAGACACACAAATTAAGTAATTTGAGGCAGATTACAATTTACCTAATTGATGGTCTCACGTCTCGACATTGCCCATTGAGCATCGTGACACGCGCCATTGTGAGCATCGCGACCCGGGATATTTGGTCTTATTTTACCCAGAACTCAATTTTTTAGCAGGAAATACCATAAGACCATCTATTTAAGTACAAGTTCATTCCAAAACCTATAATTTAAGCCTCATAACATATTTTGGAGCCTCAATAACATAGAAAAATGCCTAGAGCAAGACAATAATGAGTGCATCAACCTAGAGTTGGAGTTTGAAGTCGAAATCTACAAACGAGAGTTTCTTTCTTCCATTTTCTCTCTAACTTTATCTTTTATGAATTCGTATCTTGTATCTATAATTAGCTCGTGTTTATTGAATATTATGAGTAATTAATTCATTAAATCTAGGGTTGTAATGGATCTCAAACATGTTGAATTAATTTAATTGTATATTTTTATTCTTTTGGTTTGTTATTTATAATTTATTATTCTCTATACTTTAATGCTTATTTTATTTATTTGGCTAACAATAGAATAATTTTGGTAAATCCTTAGGAACTCGACGGAGGGAATTTGGATTAGCCGTGGGAATAACAGCGTGTGATTTATTCATTGAATAGATTTTCCTTCAAGATAGACATATACCTAAAGGGCATACATATATAGCAAATATTAGAACTTGGCATTAATGAATTCGGTTTAATTTAATTAACATAGACATATAGTTAATTGATTTATTCTGAATATTTTCACCTAACCATAGAAAAAAGCTTGTGAATAATTTAGTGTTCTAGGTTAATAATTAGTAACGACAACCCAATTGAATGGAAAATGCATGGACTCTTTGCGTGCATGCTTAGGTGAAGTTGCAACCCTAGGTTCTTCTATCTATAAGGTTTTCCCAACGCGTGTTATTTACTTTTTATTTACTTTTCAATTAAAATCTTCTAATCAATTCTCTTTCTCGATATTTTAATTTAATTTGAGTAGGTTAATTTTTATATTAATAAGAGAAATATTAAGTCCATATAGGTTCGACATCTGACTTTCAGTCACTATATTACTTGAGCGATATGTGTGATTGCGTGCTAGATATATAATATTGCGATCAGAACCCTACTGACTTGAGGCCTATTAACCAATAATGTAATGTCATATACTATATTATTGCAAAGACCCTAGCAAACAAACTTAAATAATACCTTAAACCATTATCTCTCCAAATCAAAGTTCCTTCATCCCAAATAGATTGATTACCAGTAGTATTATTATTGGCTATGAGAGTCTTCACAAGATCATAAATAAAAAAATAGAAAAACGGGTTGATGGCTCTAAAGCTAGATATAAGGCATATGATTATGTAGAGTGGTGTTTTGTTGATAAAGTAATGGCGAAGTTGGGATTCTCTGCAAAATAGAGAGAGCTAATCCAAAATTATATCTCTTCTCCCATATTGTAAGTCTTGATCAATAGAGAAGTAAATAGGTTGATTATGCCACAGAGGGGATTGAGACATGGCCGTCCTCTTTCTCCTTACGTACATCTTTATTATTTATACGCAAGCTTTCTCTGGACTTATGCACAAAGCAGAATCAAAAAAGCTGATCTCGAGTAAGAAGTTTAGCAAGGACGTGTCAGTATCGCTTCACCTATTGACTTATGATAGCCTTATGTTCGCAAATGTTACAATTGAAGAATGCAAAAAACTGAAAAGAATCTTTGATATCTATGCCGAAGCATTGGGCCAGATTTTTAACTTTGAAAAGTCGTCGATGGCACTCAGCCCGAATGTTGATAGAAGCGGCGCAGAGACTATTAAAGGAATCCTTAAGCTTATTATGGCCTCATCGCATGAAAGGTACTTAGGGTTACCCTCCATGGTCGGGAGAAATAAAAAAGCTCTCTTTAGTGATTTGAAAATTAGAATTTTTGACAAGTTAAAACATTGGCAAAACAGTCTCTTCTCGTGTGGAGGAAGAGAAGTCTTAATCAAAGCTATAAAGCAAGCCATTCTTTCATACACGATGAGTGATTTCAAACATCTGTGGAGCCTTTGTGAGGATATTGAGAAAACACTTACGGTGTACTGGTGAGAGTCTAAGAAAAATGAAAAGAAGATCCACTGGGTAGGCTGGCAAAAGATTAGTGTATCGAAGAGAGATAAGGGTATGAGATCTTGAATCTTTGAAGCTTTTAACCAGACAATGCTTGCCAAGCAAGGGTGGAGGCTTACACAAGCGCTAATTCTCTTTTTGCTAGAATTTTACAAGCTCAGTATTTCAAGGGCAGCTCTTTCTTGTCTGCGAGATTGTGGCATAATCCATTCTGTTAGAAAAGCAATTTGTGAGGGCGGAAAATTATTAAGAGTGACATCGGGTGGAGAATAGGAAATGGAAAATTGGCTAGTAAATATTTATGAGAGCAATTGGATGCCTAGAGCAGAAGGTTTCAAGCCGTTTTCTCCTGTTTCCTTTTCGAGTGATACTAAGATGAAGTATTTGGGAACGCACATGGACATAGACCGCACAACCCCAAGGTTTCAAAAAGTGAAGATATGGTTTGCGACCTGTCCATAACTCATATGGTGTGGTGGCAACCGATTTTGATGGCACTCGATTAAGTATATATGTGGCATTCAATAATGCATCACCCTAATATATTATAGGAAAATTCGATTGTGCCATCATAGACATAACCATTGCAAGAATAGTTCTATTTTTTCTTTCCGCAATACCATATTGTAAAGGAGTAGTATGAGTAGTCAATTGACGACTAATTCAATTTTCATTACATATTTCTCTAAATTGATCAGATAAGTTCTTACGACCACGTTCAATGCGTAACACTTTAATTTTCCTATCTAATTGATTTTTCGTTAAATTCATAAATTTCATAAAACATTCTAATTTTCATATTTATGAGCAATCAAATAGACATAACTAAAGTGTGTGAAATCATCTATGAATTGTTGGTTTCTATAATTAGTCCCAAGATCAAAATGAACAAAAGAAATGCGAATGAATAACGAAGAAATATGGCGGAAACATACTTACAACGATCGGATTTGGATTTGTTTATGAACGAAATTTCTTCTTCCAAGCAGTCCAAGATTCGGCCAATGCAATCCACAATGCTCCAAGCTTTGTTTTTGTCTTCCCAAGCTCTTGAATAGGTTTCCCTAATCACCTTGTATGATCCCTTGAAGAGTGCTAGCTCAAAGGAAGATTTTGCAACAAAATCCTTTGTATATCCTTCAATGGAACTCACGCCAAAATGAAAGAAAATGGTCACTGGTTTCGGCTATTTTGGGAGAGAGAGGAGAGATTTTTGTTTTCTATTTCTTGGCTTCTCAAACCGTAAAAAGAATAAGAAAAATCAAATACCAAATACGGTATTAGGTGCCAAAAAGTCAAAGCCAATTTTGGCTCCAATTTTGCAATAAATGGCCTCAACTACTTGCATCAAGAATAGTGACAACATATCACTCAAAGTTTTGACATCTATCACTAATCAATGACAAGTGATGTGACTCGCGATGTGACTTGTAGGCCCCGCTCGAATTCGAAACGCGAGTGGGCCCGCAAACACTTCCGGGCTCGGTTTCGCTAATTCTAAATTAACGAACTTCCGTCGCGACACAATTAAATAATTAAGCCTAGCGAAATTACTATTCACGTCGCTAACGAATCAATTCTAAATTAACTCATTTGCCCGAATTAAAATCTAATTTTAATTCCGCGTCGAAATCCAATTTCGTTTAATATATCGAATATATTATTTTTGTCGATTAATTCCAAATTAATCTTTCTCTCTCTTCAAATAGTACTCCGCAATTAATCCCAGATTAATTATGCTCGGATCATACGTCATCGGTGAATCTTCGGGAAGCGACCCAAGAGATCCCTGGATATATTGGCAGTAAATACGGTCGTCGGACTATCCGAACACGTGTGTACCTCGTACTACGTTTTTACCTATTTACGAGACAAGGTTGGCTTCTAGCAAAGCGCTATGCCTACCCAATTCTCCAGAAATATTCTTACTAGAATATACGATCTATATCAGGCGTAGTATACCGTGGTATTTTGTATTGCGATCCAGTATCAGATGTCACGTGCAAGGCCTGGGGCAGGAAAAATGTCTGCCCCGTACGAAGCACATATCGGATATCATGCAACTAGTCTCTTTGAATCGGATAATCATGACTTTGTCATATTATCCCGATGGTTGCAACACAATAGAGAACCAGTTCTGAATCCCTGCGTGATCATCATCTCCATATGTCTGAAGTGATGCTTCTGTCTTGACATCACATCCAATACACTACGATTCTCAATAAACCCAGAAGAGGCGTACACAGAATCTGTTAAAGCCCTGGACGACCAAAACCAAAGTTTACCGATTGTCGCAAGTACTAGCGATGCAAGTCTCAGGTTAAGAACAAATACATCTACCCTGAAGCGGACTCTCATAAACACATATACATCCTACCAATAGGATTCCGCGGGGTCTATCCAGAGCGAAGCTGTTTTCCGTACCATCGGTAAAACACAACCTCCTATCGCACTTGCATAAGTATCCAATACTTAAATATATCAGAACTATGTCGTTATGCCCTCACAATGCGCACAAGTGCAATACTAGTCTATTCCGTATTATCGATGTCCAATCTCGATAATACTACGACTAGGGATATTTAATGATTAAACCTTTATGGATTGATACTGTCTCATATCATCTCAATCCAGATTTAATCATAAGGACTTTTACCATTTATATATCAAAGTAAATAAATTACAAAACGGTAAAAGGCAATTGATCTTGAGTTGTTAAAGGACTTTTAAGGTTTTGGAAACCATGTTGCTAATCTAGAGTTGTTGACCCACTCTTAGATGACCTAGATTTGATCTTGAGTTGTTTCATTGTGTTGAGACTTTGATTGGATGGAAGAAACATGATTGAAGTAATTGATTTAACCAATTTGGTCTAATTTGTCCAATTTGAAGAAATTGAAAAATTAGGGTTCATGACCAATTCCAAATTTGGGGGTTTTCATATATGTTGTGTATTTGGATGTGTATATGATTCATATAAAGTTTCATGTTGATTGGATTACATCTTGATGTGTTTTGAGACATGAAATGACCAAATGGACAAAATGCCCACCATTGGGAGCATTCGGCCAAGTGAGTCAAATTTGGGGATTTGGTTGCTTTTGGTGTTTTGATGTTTTGAACATGCTAAGTTCATCTTAGAAATGATTTAGAATCATTCAAAATTGATTAGATCAATTTCGGACTAAAATGGACAAAATACCAATATAAGGGTAATTCGGTAAATTCACTTGAATATGATTCATTTGAATTTTATTTCATAATTTGATTATTGGATAATTAAATAAATATGTTTATTTAATTAATCCGAGAAAAAGTTTTGAAATCGGAAGATACGATCTTCCGCCGCTTCCGCTGCGTTACCGGATTCTGCCCATAAATACCCCTACAAAATGGTATCAGAGCGAATCTGATTCTAGGCCTCCATAAAATGATTAGCTTATTTTATTCAATGTTCAATCATTTTTTCTTGACTTTATACATGCTTGTTATAATCTAATTTGATTAGATTTAGGGTGTATGACACTTAATGGAATATCCCCGTTTAATAAGGTTTTAAAGTAACTAGTATTTGGAATACTTGTTTCTTGGTCCGTCTTGTCAATACGGTTTATAAATATTTTTTCGTTGACTACATCCGAGACCGTGCCTCTGCTGTGAGGGTGTAGCCGATAGAAATTTATTTATGCCGGATGTATATTAGATACTAGATAAATTCAAGCGAAAGCGGAATCCTGAACGTGCCCTAGCTGTCAGGGTTACGCAAGTAACTTGAGTTTATCATTGACGAGTTTAACCTTGGTACGTCTCCTTGTGGGCCTGCCTTCGCAGCGACAACGAGAAACGACCAGGACCGGAACCTCAGAGTCACTAGTGAGTGATTGACAATTAGTTGTCTACCTGTGAATATACGTAGGCGAGACCGTGCCTCTGCTGTGAGTCGAAATATATTCATGGGGTCCTCTTCCCATTATGGAATTCGATTTAATTATTGAATTCTCATTTTTCCGTTGGGGATTACGGTATTACGTAAAATAGTGGGAGGCACTGCTAAGTTTAAAAATTCCTTAACTTTGGCAGTGTGTATTATTATGGAAATTGCCGCTTGTTTGTTTCCTTAATCTATATTAGATAGAATTAAACTTTTAATTCACTGCACACATATTATGATATGTTATCTGACTTGACTCTTGGTTGCAGTTATTCTAGAATAGGTTCTAGATACAACTAGACTAGGATATTATTAGATTGGTCTAAACCATCGGGAACTATTGTTCCGATTTTCTTCAAAAATAAAGATGGTTAATGACTTAGTTTCTAAGTCATGTTAGATAATCTAGATAGATATCCCTTTTAGGATATAATACTTTAGTGAGAATAGTTTCTTATGCAGTAAGAACTGACTTGAATTAGTTCATGTCTCGAGATTCTTGACTGGCATTAAGAAAGCCCCATTAGGTATTTGTTTATCTAGTAATGACGTTTCTTAGCTTTAATTACCTTTAGAGGCAATGTGTCCGACACGATTTGCTAATCAATTATTTGCAATTGTTGTGAATAGTTGAATGCAAATAGTAAAGCTAAAGAAAAGAGATGTGTATAGTTGTGTATAGAAAATATCAATTTTCACAAATACTACAACTATAGGTATTGGATACCAGATCTCCCGTCTAGTTATTTAAAAATATTAGTTAACGATTGTTTTGATATTTGATATCGGAACTTGCGACTATTGGATAGTCACTTGTTCTTTATAAACAATTGTTACATATTTTATAATAACTAGTTGTGTCATTGACGTATAGATAAACTCTATTAAAAATTATTCGGTAAAATAAATAATGTAGAACGGTGCTTTATGAGTTTAATCACTTAAGCATTGGATGCTTATTCCGTATGGTAAAGGATGGTTTGATATTAGATCACACCACATATCCTTATCCATTTAATGAATATTGTATTCGGGAAGGTGATTAAGATCTCGTTTAACCAATGATTGTCATTGGACCACCAAATTTATTTAACTGATACATTGGATGTATGTAGTTTAATAAATAATAATTGCTTAAGGTAGTTTTCTTTATTTCGTAACTTAGTTGATGAATTGTCATAACTTAGTTACGTGTTTCTGAAGGAACACATATTGAAAGTCCTGAAAGTATCAAGAACTTTCAATATGTTCTGATGAAACGTAGATTGAACATTTTTGACTTGTTCAAATATATTCAATCTAAAGTATTTTGAAAACTTGACCCTTAAAATTCACTACATGTCTTTGAACTGTTCAAGGATTTTTGATACGATCAAACATTTGAATTTAAAGCAATTAGTTCTAAGGTTATTCAGTGAATATGATTCATATTCAATATTATTCTTCCACGATTCCATCTTGATGGAATTGAGTAGTGGGAGCGATCGAATCTTATATGATTTGATTCGTCTGATATTGAATGTTACCGAATTAGTTTCAATACTCTTGGGGTTATACTCCAGTAACACTAATTCATCTCTTTAATTAATGTTCCCTTAATTTCTACAGTTACATATATGATATATGTATAGGTAGAAAATCCGAATCTTGAAAAGTTTAAGATTTGAATGTTTCTTTTATATAATAGTTATATAATGGAAATTACTTACACCTTGGAGGTATAAGTAAAAGTTTATCGTTTATTCTGTTTAATAGAATATTGTATTCTATTTAATAGAATATCTTTACTACGATCCTAAGTAATAAAATTGTTTTATTACTTGGTATGTAACATCTGATGTTAATTATTGTAGAAAAAGACTTGACTTATTGAAGTCAAATGTGAGAATGATAAATTATAATTGGAACTATGTAATTAATAAGATGAAACAACCCTTATACATCTTCTATATAAGTCTAATAGGATATCAGAATCATTTACGAGTATTTGATACTTAATGGTTCTGTTGTTTTCTTATTGAAGAAAAATTATCCTATGAATTATAATGGAAGCGATATTTGATATCGATTCTGGAAGTTCACCATTGAACCATAGATCTAAGATTGTTCATAGCTTACTACGATCAAGTTTTGAACTTGATTAAGCTTTCATTATGAATTAGTTCATAAAATGTGCTAATTTTTTGCGCAGCGAAAGCATTGTGAGCTTATTAAAGGTTTGACCTTTACAGTATGACAGTGATAAAAGTTATACTCAGCAATCTATTGTAGATTCTGAGAAAACTTATCTCTAGTCACACTAAATGAATAATTAGAGATTTTTTGGTTAATGTTAATATGAAACTGTACATTTTAACTAAAGAATGCAAAGTGCGTTTTTGAATGACTTATTCAGATAAGAGATCAGTTGTGATTTCTTTGTTTGAAGAGTTCATTCTGGAATGGCCCTAGAGTTTGTGTTCTGTTGAGATCGCAGTTTTGTGCTAGCTTACAGAGCCTATTGTAGACTCGGATAATTCTTCCAGAAATATGTGTTCTCTATTTTTGATATCGTCAGATTGTCTGATCTTGTAAATGTATATAGAATACATATGTGATAAAGGGTTAGTGGGAGCGTACAAATTACTTTCTAGTGTTATATATCCTAACAACATTATCATTATTATAGTAATAATGAGATGTTTGTGAGGTAAAAGTTTTACCTAAGTCTTCTTTACTCCGTAAAAACAGTGGGAGTAGTCTCTGTTATATTTGATATAAAGTTTATATAAGATATAAAACTAAGAGACTTGTGAGATACTCCTATTATTCGTACATTAGATATGATCTAATAAAGGACATATCTAGGCTATCTGTATGACAGTTAGTATAACTGTTGGACAGTTATTGTGTGTCTTATATAAAGTATTCATCTTTCGTAAATGATGATTCCTTTTTCGAAAGAGATATTGATTAGAATGTCTAATCAATCTTATGTATCATTTGATAATGACATAATAAATACTTTATTATGTGCGATTAAAGATATCGATTTAATTGTAATTGTTATGAGTTATTTTGATATCCTATAGACCATAGGATGGATCTTGAAACACGTTCTTTATGATCTTTGAGATATTAAGAACGAGTTTCTAATTCATAGAGAATACAGTCTGCAACCATTAGGGTCATATTAGTTTTGAGACTAATTATGACGTTAGACAGTCTACGTCATAAAGAGTCACAAAATTTGCAGTGGGAGTGTCACGAAGGATTCTACTAACTGAGTAGAATTAGATGCAACTTATGAAGTTGTATAGTGACCTTATAAATTAGAAGTTTTATATTGGTGTTGTGCTTGCAGTTGTCCTCATAATATTTTTGGATTTGATCCCTAAATACTTGGACAACTTAGTAGCTGTAGCATAATACTGATGTAGCATCAATGCCATATTAATGTATAATTTAGATTCTACAAAATATGAAAGATGCTGACTAAGGGAGACGATGGAGTTTGTTTTGACAAACTCAATATTTCATAGCGGACTTGTTTCTTGCCTCTTAAGTACTGGTGAGCTTTTGAGGGCCATGTGCATATGATACACATTGAGACATGTATATGATACCGTGGATTGGCACTAGAGCAAGTGGGAGAAATTGTTGGGGTTGGTGCTCAGAGCGCCAATCCGGACCGTATTTATGTCTGATTCATGAATACGAACATCCCTTTATTCCATAATATTACTTATTTATGGTTGCACCTCTTGTTGTTATATACGTATTTGATCTGATTACGATTAGATTGAAACTAAATGTGGTTTAGTGATATGTATATATTAGACAAAGGCCCGATAATATATAATGCAGTACACAGTTACAAAGTTAGTTTGTAATTGACATTGGGAAGTGTCACTGCTATATGTATATTATCAAACATAGTTCATGGTCAAGATTTGCTAACACGGGTCGGTTAGTCAAATCCGTTGAGACCAGTACATGTCGTATATCGAGACTTGGTCCGATGGTTTATCCCAATGAACCATGAGTCTATGGAGACTCGTATAGACGTGTAGGTGTTTATAGTGGATAAACACTGAACGGCTCACCGAAGATTCTTAATGGATAGTACACCAACGTCAATAAGAATCTTCTCGGGTTGAGTAGCATAGTGGTCCTTCGACTTGAGACACCACTGTGGATGTATGAGACATCTCCACACTTAGATGGCAGTCACGTCACCGATCTATTTAGATCAGACCTCCGCCTGTTCGTTGGGTGTGGATCGATCCTCAGGATATCCTGTGTGTGTCAAGATAGGATCTGTCAGTTCTGTGTACAGAGCATAGGTAGTCCATATATATTTAGCAGTCTGTTAAATCTGTGGCCACAGTATACATCGGAAGTAAGTTCCGAGTGTTATTTAGAGATTGCTAATAGATACGTCGACAAGATAATACCTATAGAGATTTGACGTTTACATCTATATCTCTGGGATTATCTGGATACCTGTGACGGAGGGATTATACGTATGCAATGACCTCGACATGTATGATTCAGCGAGATTATCCGTGATCGTCATAATCTACGGGTGGATAGATTATGGACACGAAATTGGATTTCGTGACGGATATACCTGAATCTAGAGAGTCTCAATAATGAAACATACTCGTAGAGCACTAGAGCAACATTTATGAATAATGATGATTATTTATAAATCGTTTAATCGTTAAACGAAAAATACATACGAACGGGCCGAACCGTCATTTCCTAATTAATGTGTATTTGTATTTAATATATGATATTATTAAATACACATTAATAAATAGTCAAATAAAGTATTTGACATATATCATCAATATATGTATTTGAGATATTTAAAGTAAATATAATACATATATTGATATATTTGTATTTAATTAATTATTTAATTATTTAATTGTTAAAATTATTATAATTAAAATATAAATATATCATCAAATGATAAAGTTAGGAAATGATTATAAATGTAAATGTTTGACTTTACATTAAAGGAAAAGGTTGTCAAATTGATTTTGACTTCTTAAGATATTTGTTCAAAATTTTTGAAAATAAAAATATCTTTTTCCTTTATTTCTTCATAATTTCGGCCATACACTTAAATATAAGAGTTATATTATTCTTAGTTGCATTTTTGTTAACAATTAAATATCTAATAAAGTGTTATTAAGATATTTATGTAAGTTGATTAAATGTAAAGTGAAATGAAATTGAAATTAAAAACTTGTATTTCCTTTAGTGAATTTCGGCCAAAGCCATTTTGATACAAGTATATATTGTTTTTTCATTTCATTCTTCATAACCTAATACACTTTAAAGAAAAACTCCATTAATGGAAGCAAGGAAGCTTGTGAGAAAGAAAGAAGAAATCAAAGAAAGCTTGGATTTTAGTAATTTTTCAAACTTGCTATTAGAAAGGAAAATGTTCCTTAGGATCTAGGCTTTAACATATGATGTTCTTAGGTTATTTCTTTCTTTATTCCTTGTTGTTTTGTTGATGGAAGTTTTGATGGAAGTGTTGAGCATGTATGATGAAGGAAGGTTGTGACTATTGTAGTTATAAGCTTTCTTTTAAGGTTTTGGAAACCATGTTGCTAATCTAGAGTTGTTGACCCACTCTTAGATGACCTAGATTTGATCTTGAGTTGTTTCATTGTGTTGAGACTTTGATTGGATGGAAGAAACATGATTGAAGTAATTGATTTAACCAATTTGGTCTAATTTGTCCAATTTGAAGAAATTGAAAAATTAGGGTTCATGACCAATTCCAAATTTGGGGGTTTTCATATATGTTGTGTATTTGGATGTGTATATGATTCATATAAAGTTTCATGTTGACTGGATTACATCTTGATGTGTTTTGAGACATGAAATGACCAAATGGACAAAATGCCCACCATTGGGAGCATTCGGCCAAGTGAGTCAAATTTGGGGATTTGGTTGCTTTTGGTGTTTTGATGTTTTGAACATGCTAAGTTCATCTTAGAAATGATTTAGAATCATTCAAAATTGATTAGATCAATTTCGGACTAAAATGGACAAAATACCAATATAAGGGTAATTCGGTTAAATTCACTTGAATATGATTATTGAATTTTATTTCATAATTTGATTATTGGATATTAAATAAATATGTTTATTTAATTAATCCGAGAAAAAGTTTTGAAATCGGAAGATACGATCTTCCGCCGCTTCCGCTGCGTTACCGGATTCTGCCCATAAATACCCCTACAAAAACACAATGTCTTTTACAAACAGTGACGCTATGGGTCATAACTGTCCAACAATTCCTACTTGGCCTATAGCCAATCACTCAAGCATCTAATACCTGAACTATGTACATGTCGCTCAAACTTTTGCTGAGGAATCGCTTTCGTCAGCGGATCTGCCATATTGTCATCTGATGCGACCTTCTCGACCTTCACATCGCCATGATGTATGATCTCTCGAATCAGATGGAAACGTCGAAGAAAATGCTTGGATCGTTGATGAGACCGCGGTTCCTTAGCCTGTGCTATATCCCCGTTATTGTCACAATACAATGGAACGGGCTCAGCTGCTAACGGAACTACTCCTAATCCAATTAGGAATTTTCGGATCCAAACTGCTTCCTTTGCTGCTTCAGCTGCAAATGTACCCCGCTCTGTTGTTAATCGGCAACAGTCTCTTGCTTGGATGATATCCAGCTCACTGCTCCGTATTCAAACAAAAAATGTACCCAGATTGCGACTTGCAGTCGTCTTTGTCGATTTGGAAACTTGCATCGGTTACCAGTTACCTCAAGTTCTCCATCTCCATAGATTAAGAAAGTATCCTTAGTTCGTCTAAGATAC